>OY812998.1:140408880-140591380 GCA_963681545.1 Germaria angustata | reverse complement strand
TACCGGACGGGCGTACTTTAATAGTTGGGGGAGAAGCATCAAATCTATCTATATGGGATTTGGCTAGCCCAACACCACGAATCAAAGCTGAATTAACATCATCAGCACCCGCATGCTATGCTCTGGCTATCAGCCCTGACTCAAAAGTGTGCTTTTCATGTTGTAGCGATGGTAATATTGCTGTCTGGGATTTGCACAACGAAATACTAGTGCGCCAATTTCAAGGCCACACAGATGGTGCTTCTTGCATCGATATTAGCCCGGATGGCTCACGTCTTTGGACTGGAGGGCTCGACAATACTGTTCGCTCATGGGATCTACGCGAGGGCCGGCAACTGCAGCAACATGATTTTAGCTCTCAGATATTTTCGTTAGGATATTGCCCAACAGGTAAGATTGCTTCATTTCATATATCACTTTTCAAAACATATGATTATTGAGCAGGTGATTGGTTGGCTGTTGGTATGGAAAACTCTCATGTTGAAGTACTACACGCTTCTAAGCCCGACAAATATCAGCTACACTTGCACGAAAGCTGTGTGTTGTCACTTCGTTTTGCAACATGTGGTAAATGGTTTGTCTCAACCGGTAAAGACAACTTACTTAATGCCTGGCGAACACCATACGGAGCCAGTATATTCCAGGTACGTAGAATTTTTCATCTCTATTACAGCAACATCATGTACATGATATTTATATACGTTTTTATTTTAGTCTAAGGAAACATCTTCAGTACTTAGCTGTGACATATCAACTGATGACAAGTATATAGTGACAGGCTCTGGAGATAAAAAAGCCACAGTTTATGAAGTTATCTACTAATAAGTTATGTCTTCATAAGAATCATGCATAAATATTGGCGGTTTTAAATTTAAATTGTTCGTTTTGTAATGATCTTGGTTTCTTTTCCATTCTTGATTTTATTTTTTATTTTATTTTTATTTGTTGTTTTCAAATGCAACTTTTTCGTTGTAAAATTTGGAATTCTTATATGGAACGGAAAATAAAACTATGACCGACAGCTATAGAGTTAAATTTGAATAATAAAAAAATTTAAACATCAGCAAATTAATCATCGGATATAAAAACAATTTACATTCATTTATATAAAAAAAAACACGCACGCCACACACATACACCCGAAAAGTATAAGCATCAACATAAACGACATCTTGATTATATATACATAGAAATTCTTTCTTAGATTTAAGTATTATAATAAGTCTTTATTAAACCTATTAACGAAAAAGGAAACACATTAAAGATTAAGATGAAAAAAATTGTATTAAAAATAAAAAATGGAAACACATTTATTCCAGAATCAACTGGTGACAAGTATAGAAAAAAGCATCAAATCATAATCCTGTAAAAACCAATTTGGAAATAAAAATTAAATTCTTAAATGTTTCAATTTTCTTGAAAATGCGACAACAAAAAATTATTCTGAAAAAATATATACTTCTCAATATTAAAATTATCAATTTTTGAATTTTCCACTTTCTATCTTATGCTCAAAAGATTCAGTTAATTTTTTTTCCTTTTTGCTTCTGCAAAACAAATATGAAACTTTTCTAATTATTTTCTCATTGCAGTTCTATTTGTTATATCCTTTTTTGTAACTTTAATTGTAAAACTTTAAAATAAAATAAAAAAGTATATATAAAACAAAAATATTTTAAATTTTAATTAAAAAAACGAATAAATTTATAAAAAATATAAATATATATTTAAAGAAGAACATTAAACAAAACACACAATTTATGCATAATGCTCTAATATATAAGTCTTAACAATAAATACAATACAAAAAATAATTTATAAATAATAAATATAAAATAAAAATATATAAATTAAGTTGTGTAAAAGTGAAAGAACTTAAAATTTCATTTCATAACGAGTAGTAAAGGATAAATGGGAAAAATTATTGAACTTAATAATTACAGAAATATTACACGAGTATAGATAGAACTCGCATGTTTTGGGTACCATCCTCTCACTCCATGACAAAGCTTTCCTTATCAATGAGAAAAAAAATAAAACTGGTGATATTCCAATCCCTGTTATTATGATTGTCGCGTCGACGTCACATCAAGTCGACAGTAAAAAAAGACAGCAATTCTGAACTCATTGTAGGCAATAATTAACAAATATTGATGGCCAATTGTAATTTTATAACCCATAGTAGTAGTAATATCCTATCAATAATATTTAATAGTTCTCTATAACGATCCCACAATTGCCAAAATATTGATGTCGACTTGGTATGACGTCGACGTCGACAATCATAATAAGGGCAAATATATTTTTTCTAGTTTTTGCTATCAGATCTTCCACTCCATACGCATTACATTCACTACATTATAGGCTTAACTTTGTATTTCTTTAAGATGAAGCCATTTTATTTTAATATACTGGTTTTTGTTTAAAAAACTACCTTGAAATAATGCGACGCCTCATCTTGGTGAAATACAAAGTTTCCTTTAAAAAAAGTGATTAATTGTATAAAGGCGTAAAAAGAAAAAACAAAAAGACGCAAGTCAATCATAATTGTTTGTTGTGTTGTGATTGTACAAAAGCATTCTAAAGCTATTTATACTTTCGTGTTTTTGTTGATTACAATTAGAAAAATATGATTGAGTTCTGTTTGAATTCTCATATAGTGTTTGTAGTCTGTGGCATAAGTATACGAGCTTTGAATGCTTTCAATCATGATTTGGCTAAAAGGGTACTGATGATTTGGTTAGCGCCAATGAAATGCAGGCATATACCTAGCTAAGCCAACAACAAACAATGGAATATTTACATTTTTTAGTTTCTCCTTCTGGATTATAGGAAATCATCAGGTGCCCTTCCTCTAGCACATACTAATTTCGAGAATTCCCACTATTACAGTCATCCGAATACACGATAATGGAGGATTAATTTTTCTATATGCTGCGCGCATTGAATGCATTGTAAACCACGCCACTCTTGAAACTCACTATTATAGTCAACCAGATTACAATAAGGTTCTAAGGACTGATTCTGGTAGAAGGCACAAAAACATATACGTGCATCAGCGTATTAAAAGTTTATATCTTGCATTAATTTTAAGGGTGGATTAAGTTCCCCACCTCCTTTTGGCCAGTTATAACGATTGGCTGGATTAATTTCGTACGTATTCACAAATACCAAGTATCCTACACAAGTGAATTTTTGTATTGGAATGTAATGCTGCACTGCAACAGAAAATTAATCTGTTCTCAACTGCAACAGTGAACCAGATGTCCAAGAATATTTTAATGCGGGTCATACGCAATAGTAACATAATAAAAGAGCATACATATTGAGTATTTGAACATTTCCAAAAACAAATCCAAGTATTCTCTCCAATACTTGGTGATAATCAAAAAGAAAAAAAGAGGTGTAATCCATTAAAGTGATATAAACGTGACGACAACGATATTTGTCAGGATAGTAATTTTCTTTGAGTTTTTAGTAAGTTTGCGCCAAACGAAATGATCAGGATTTACACAAAAATATAATTAAATTAATATTCAATTCGGATTACTAATTGCTGAACAAAACACGAAAATAAATTAAACACTTAAAGGTGGAAGAAGATAAAAAACCATAGCACAATGAGAAGTCATGTTAGAGGATTCGTAACGTGTACTGCATGAATTCGTCATGCGTGTAATCTCAAGCTAATATTCGATTGCTCGGAAATGCTTAATGCACAGTTTGTCAGAAAACGCAAAACGATTTAGATGAAGTGCAAAGATATGTATGTCTGATGCAAATGATAAAGGAAAATGTTGCAAACGAGAGAGAATAGTTTTATATCTTTTTATTTGGTTATTTCATAGTTATACCAGAACGAGGAATGTATATTAACATAATTTTCAATACTTAACATCTACGAAAATGAACTTTAATCATGCTTATAATTTGACAAATAAGTAATCACATTTTAGAATAGATCAGTTTGGTAAACACTACGTTTCATAGGAATGGGAGCCTGATTTTCGCGCGTTTGATTTTGTAAAATTTCCAAAGTAGTCATCGTACTACTGCCACTGATTTGACGGAATTTTGTTATTGCAATAGGCAATAGTTCCTCAACTAGAAACAATTTATTTTTCTTCACAAAATTTGGCTGAAAATTAATGTTAAGAGTTACAATTACAAGTTCAAACTTAAAAAAATCGACTGGCTTACATCAACAATTAAACCAACGGAAGGTTTTATAGTTTGCTGCGTTTGCAGCAAATCCGAAAGCAGTACCTGACACGATTGGGACAGAGCTTCACTTTTAGCCAAGTAAGCTGAGTATTGCGTTAACTGTAAAAAATGCCTTGTAAAGCTTACAGTAGAATGAGTCAAGTTTATCCAAGTATCCCCAGTTGTATGAGGGCGTAAATTAATGCCTAAAGTGTCCATTTCTAAAAGTAAGCGTTTTAAGTTGGATTTAGTTTGCATATTATAGGGCTGCCAGGAATCTTCCGTTCGTCCTATAGTATCCAATAAGCGAACGCGAGAATCATTAATTAATCCAACCAAATCCGCTCGTAGTAGACCTTCTAAGTGGTATGACAAATCTAAGCCAATCTCAGTTAATTTGGCGCATGGTTTTCGCACACCTTCTATACATTTGGCAATAGCTTCCAAATGACTTCCTTTTGTTAGATAATGTTTTTTTAACTGGTTCGCAAAATACTGAAGTTCAGCGTTACACCATACTACAAGAGCTATTAACAGAAATTAATTATTGCACTGTTTAAAAATAAATATTTTAATGTATACTTACCACTTACACAGGCCGGATGAGATTCAAAAGATGATAAGAATTCACAAGCAACTTGAGCCAAATCACAGAAAAATAATTCGGATATTTCTGCATTATTTTTCCGTGCCTCTCTTTGGGCTGTGCGCAAAGCTATAGAACAAACTTTTAATAATGTTCCGCAAGCTTGTCTGGCTTTACCCATGTTTACTAAAATTTGAAGACAACGCCTTGAGGATCTTAATGCTACCTGCAAGTTCCTAGCCTGACATTTTGACAGTTCTTTCAAGAGAACTTCCATCAGCTGCCTCTCCAAATGTTGGATTTTCAATTCTATATCAGCGGCATTAGTAAAGTTCTTGTCTGCTTTTAATAATTCTTGGCATCTTTTGACAAGAGCCTCGGCCTCTTCAAAGTGTCGCTGTGCAATAAAGGTTTGTATTTCATCGGTTGCAGTATAAATCCATTCTGGGCCATTATTTACTTGATATTTCAGTGCCGTCTCAATTGGCGATAAATCCACAGAGTTCTCACTTACCGGAGGAGTATTGTCTGCTTTATTCTTTGGTGGCTGGGGAGCCGGTCCTTTTTTTGATTTCTTCTGCTGATGCTGATCCCATTTCAAAGCAACCTCAAACTGTTCTATCCACTCTGATTTACCAGCCGCCGTAATACTTTGGAAAATTTTCGTGCCATCTGGCGTAATAATGTTGATTGCATTTTTAACTCCATCCAAATCTTTTATATTAATTACGGCTATCTTTTTCGGGTTGTACTCTGCTACAAATTCTAGTCTCCTAAAATCGGTTATTTATAAGTATAAAACTGGCCTCCTAATTAATTTCAATTTATACACACTTGTCATGCTTAACTTTGCATACTATGAGAACATCGTTAAAAAGGAAGAAAAATACTCTTTGGATGGGTCGGTAGTCATTGCTATCTAATTCGGTTAGAGCACCTTCATTCAAAAATGTTTTTCCCTCTAAGTTGCCGTTAAAACCCTGCACCATTTCCTTAACAGCTCGTGTCGCATGCATATTATCTGCTTCTTGTTGAGCTTGAGCTTCAGTATCCTCTTCATGTGTAGCTTTATTAGCGCCGCTAGACTTCTCATCCGTTAATGCAGCCAAGATATTATGCTGTTCATTTAGCAGCAATGACAGCTGTGTCATTTCGGTTTCCAAGCCTTAAAATAGTGCACATATGTACTTATAACAATTTTAATGTCCACACAGTTAAACTTACTTGATATTTCCTTGGCCGTTTCGATAAATTGCATATAATTTGCGTAAACCGATCTCTTCAAGGTAGCTGAAGTTTGATCGCTATATGCTTGGATTTCCTTCCTCCTTTTCTGCAAATCTGGGCCACCAACGCATTCCTTTACCAGTAGTTTAGTGTCTGTAAATATATCAAATCATTACATCCCGAAGAATTTTACTTCTTTTGTTACACAAACATTTCTCCACACTAAAGTTTGGACTGTCAAACTCTTTCATTGTATCATTCATATTTGTTTAAAATTAGGCGAAAATGTATTATAGTTTAATAGTTCCACTCCCTCTTTATTAGAGAAATATCCAAGAAAACATCTGACAAAATCATTGAAAACCAGAGGTGTGATTTCAACTTTAATAATACTTATTATCAAATTTCATATCGAAAATAGACCAAGAAACATAAGTTTATATGTACGAAACTTGACAACTGACTTGTAAGGTGAAGTAAACAACACACTACCAGTTGGAACCACCATTAGCATTTGAATAGGAAAAATACACCACTATACATTATAACAGGGTACCTGAAAAACTATTTTTAGTTGGTTCAAGGCCAGGGTAAACATATACCCATAGTACGAAGTAAACAATATGAAACGTTTGTTTTCTATTTGATTTATTGTTTACAGTGAGTTAAACAAAAGCACTCAGAACGATTGTGTGCCTTTTCGTTTTATTAAATTAATTGGAACACATACAGTTAGAGAAGAAAATAATGAGAACCAAATTGAAACGTAAAAAAAACTTTTCGTAAACATTTGCTGATTGATTTGCATATAATAGTAGGGAATATATAAGCGCGATATATGTACATATAACCAACTTTTGTTCTTAAGAGGAATTAAAAGACAGTGGTAAGTTTTCTTGTTTTTATTGGTGCTTCTGTAGTAATAAGAAAATCTAAATAAAAAGAAATTAATAATTTTAGCTATAAATTCAAGAATCTTATTAAAAGAAGAAAAACATAAAATAAAAACAGTTGTGTCGCTCTATATTTCAAGCTTGCAGTTTCATATACATACATATGTAAGTAGGAGAACGTTAATCACTCAAAAAAGCATATCAAAGCACTCGGATGAGTGAAACGTCAATTGTTCTATTTCATTGTTTTGTTCATGTACAAAACAATTCAAAATAAATCTGACTTCAAATCGAACCAACTATAAGTTAATTAAAACCAGATGTAATTTATTTCGAGTTTGTATTTTCTTCCCAGTAAAGATCGAAAAACCTTATTAAAAATTAAAACAAATTTTACGAAATTCACGAATTGAATAGCCAAAGCAACTGTCACAAAACAATAAAAAGATCGGAAAATTTTCATGAAAACAAAAATTTTTTGAAATTTGTCCATGAACGTTGAAGTTATGCGATAATAAATAAAGATTTTCGAAAATAAATCACGGGACCAACCTGCAAGGAAATCCTTTTAAACAAAATTTTTTTTGGATCGGTTCACAGATAGTTATGCATTTACAAAGTAAAGAAAATATACACATGGATTGATAACCTCCTACTTATTTTAAGTGGGTTAAAAAGTTCCCCTAAAACAAATCCACAAGCGAAAGTTATTTAAATAACTGAAACGATCATATTCTCAACTCTGCAGAAACATTCTCTGATTAATTGTTTTCTAGGGAGCTCGTGGGTTTCAGAAACTTTAGTGCCATACCAACCATGTACACATTTATTCGCTCGAACCCGTTTTTCCTCATATATGGAACCACACGAAGACCTCCGAATCTCACCATCCTGCCATCATAAGCATGAATATGAGCTACCACGTTCGAGATTACATTCATCCTGGTATATTTATACGAAAACCTTCAAATACAATATAAGAAATATATCATTCCATATCAATATTGCATTTATATCATTCTATATCAATGTTACATATATAAACATAGTAGACTTAGAATGCTTGAATACAAATAGCACATATTAAATATGAATATAAATTTTTATAACAAATGCTCCTAAAAGGTATACAGTTTGAAAGAAAAATAAATTATTTCACATATAATAATAATAACCCCAATATTGTTTTCTCATTTTTATTTTAAAACTAGAATATTTTTTCTTTGCTACTTTCCTATGCAAAAATCCCTAAAAACAACGTCGAGAATGTCATCTGTACTAACATGGCCAGTTATTCGCTCTATGTCTTTAACAGCATTTCTTAATTTTTGGGCAGATATAGCCGCATCGGGAAAAGTATCGGGTGAATAATCCAATAAAAACACTTGAATGTGCGCAATACATTGCTCCAAATGGTACCTGTATCGTGCATGAGTCAGTCGTGGTGCTTCGGGTAATGGGTCTCCGCAACTAAGAATATATAAGAAAGTAATATTTTTCTGTGGAAATGCAAAATCACTTACAGCTCTTTTAGTAAAGTTTTAAAATGTGTGAGAAATTTTTCAAAATCTTTGGTATCTTTGCAGGATACAGCAAAATTGTTGCATAGTAACTTAATATTTACTAGTTCTTTATAAGACAACAAATCCGTTTTGTTTATAACAATTTGAATTCGTTTATTTGCTAGCATTTCTTCATTTAGAGTCAAATCTTTTAAGTATTTATGTAAATAAATGTCAAAAGACTTTACATCGCTCACTTTTGCCATTTTTAAATGACCTGCGTCAAGCATTATCAAAATCAAATCCGCCTTTTCCATACAAGCTTTGGCTCTTAAAATGCCTTGCTGCTCTATCTTATCATCTGTAGATAGTCTTAATCCTGCTGTGTCTGCAAATCGCACAGGATACCCACCAATATTAAGTGTGGACTCGATGACATCTCTTGTCGTTCCTGCTACTTCCGTTACAATTGATACATCTTTTTGGCACATTAAATTAAGGAAACTACTTTTGCCAACATTAGGAGCACCAATAATAACTGTGCGGACACCATCTCTTAACATTTCTCCCTGCCGTTTGTCATTGAGATGCTCGATTATGTCTGTTTCAATTTTATTAAATTCTTTTTTTATTTGTATTATAACATCATCTTCGATATTTTCGTCTTCTGCGAAATCTATATAAGCTTCCAAGTGCGCAGCACAGCGTATCAATCGCTTGCGCCAATTGTTGTAGAGCTTGGATAGCTGCCCTGTACTTTGTAAGAGAGCCTTAAAATTAAAGGTACACATGTATATACGCACTTAAAACATTAAAGACATATAACCTACTTGCTTCCTTTGAGCTTCCGTCTCAGCATGTATCAGATCTGCTAGGCCATCCACTTCTGTCAAATCCAATTTATTACTAAAAAATGCTCGTTTCGTAAATTCTCCTGGAGTTGCCGGTCTCAGCCCAGACACATTAGATAATGCATCCATTACTGCAGCAATGACTGCTAGAGAGCCATGGACTTGAAACTCGCAACTATCTTCTCCAGTAAAAGAAGCAGGTCCAGGGAACCAAAGAACTATGGCTTTATCAATCACTTCGTTAGTTTTTGGATGATAAAGAGCTTTTAAATAAGCACGGCGTCCCATTAGGTCATTGCGATTTCTTATTATAGCTCGAAGTGCTTGCCTCGTCTGTGACCCCGACACGCGGATCACGGAAACTCCACACTTGCCATATGCGGAACTTAAAGCATAAATCGTGTTCGCACTGCTCATAAGCCTAATCCGAAAACAATTCAATCGGACCTTTAGGAATAAATTTTCTAAATAATTGAACATTCTTGTTTACAAAAAAATATGCGCCGAGCCGGCAAAACTTGAGCGGCCGACGATTTTTCTGCCGTACAGAAAGCAATTAAATGGCGGCTTAATAGCAGTTGCTGGGTAAGGCTGTGCAGGTACAACAGTTCATGTGCATGGAATATGACTGTCCATCTTGCCGGCATTTAAAATCTATCTACTGCAGGCTGCAGTTGATTCAACCGGACGTTTTCAATCGTGTTCATTCCAGGATGATCGTGTATGTGACGACGCAGTTAAATAAGACGGGTTTCTTTAATATCGACAATGTCCTCTTTTAACTGAAAGTGATTTTAATTTGAGTATTTTGTACTTAGTACAGCTTTTGTTATCATCTCATAATATGTGTATCACATACATAGATATGTATGTATGTATGTATGTATGTATGTATGTATATCTGTGCTTCGTGTGTGGATGGGGTCGTCGTTAATGTTAATCCGTGCGATTAAATCTATCAAAAAAGCACGACGTCTGTGGTTACCTTTGTTCACTATATCTATTAAGTTTGCTTATTAAACATTTTATAATTTTCAAGTAATAAAAATTGGAACAAACTTTATCCTTTAAGGCACCCTTGTGAAATATAATATAAGTACATACATACATACATACTATGTATATTGAATAATCATAACCTTTCGAATTTACTTGTTGTGGCTTTAGCTGTTCACATGCCGACATTTCAATGGCGACTAACCCATGCTATTAGGCAACCTCAAATTTGTTGTTGTCCGAAATCCTCTGCATTATAATTTCGATGACTGTTGTACATTTTTATGGATGCATTATCATTTTGTGCTTTGCACGATCGTATTTAGCAAGGACATTAACAGATATACATACATACATACATATGTGCATAGTATGTAAGTACATATGCTTGGCAAATGGCAACCGAACTGAAAACTTTGTATGACTCGATTATATGTACTTACATACATATGTACATATATCACAACCGAACTTCAGTTGGGTTGCTATTTCGCAACCAGACATTTCTGGTTGAAGTCTCAATTGGCCGAAACCCTCTGCATTAACTGACCCATACAATTTGTCAATGGTCTGCATTATCATTAATTTTGTATATTAATGGATGGTAACCGAATTTCAGTTCGGTTGCCGGTTGATAAGGACGTATGTACATATGTATAAGTCTGCTAAAAGGACATAAAAATGATAATGCACGTTATTAAAAAATATAGATAATGCAGAGTAGTTCTGGCAACGGAGACTTGCAATTAGAAATTTCTGGTTGCCGAATAGCAACCAAACGGTTGAGATATACATATATCCAGCTATAAAAAATTTTTAGTTCGGTTGTAAATACATATGTAGGTATTTATTTGACAATTGCGATGAGTTTTGTTATAAGTAACACTAATAACACTGATAGTAATTTTTATAAGTCTTTAAGACTGTGTTCAGACACATCATGTCTTATTGACATGGTTGCTATTTTATAGGCGAGATTGACGAGGGGAAAAGAAACGATTACGCATGTTTATGTACTCTGTCAGTACGTTTTGCTTTCTCATTCGTAATGCCAAAAATGCTCAAACAACGTTTTTTATGTACACATATATAAAAACAACTCGTCAACAAGACATGACTTGTGTGAACGCCAAAGAAAGTTCAAAGAAGAAAAAGGAAGAATCATGTCAATAAGACATGATGTGTCTGAACACAGTCCAACACAAATAATGGCAAACAGGTATAATGGCTCGATTATGTTTAGAATCCTAATTTTAGTCGCCAGTTGCCAAAAATATATGTAGGTCTCTGCTAAAAAAGATAAAGCAAAGCACAAATAGTAATGCAAATCACAAATAATAGAGCAGTCTTCAAAAATGAAAAAAGAACACGTTTCAACATGAGATGGAATTAAACGTCGAAAGTGGTCTTGGATTGGACATATTCCACGTAGGCTATATAATGAAATCGGCAGAGATGTACTCGATCGGAACCCGCAAGGTCACCGCCGGCTTGGTCGCCTACGGAACACTTGTGTAAGGATGATGAGAAGTCTAAAGCTGCCACAAGTCGTGGATCCAAGTCAAAGCTTTAGCTAATGATCGTACCAAATGGAGAGAATTTACGGACGCCCTAAGTTCAACATGAACTTTTATATACTTGAGCGATATACAATATCAATTAATTTATATAAATAAAGGGAAAGTATCAGGCATGTTCTCAGCCTCAATTTAGACCATGATGTAAAAATCATGGATGTTTTTTATTTACTTTTGAAAACATCTTCTGAAATCTTCTTGCATTTATACCATGATTTTTGCGTCGCGTATTTTTTTCTTACAGGGTTGATTTTTAATCGGTAAATTCTTTTTAATTGTTCATTCGCATTTTTATGTCAGTGATTTGTATACCACAAAATATAAACAAAATTTATATGTTCTATTTTGTTGACCGTTTTTGTTTAATTAATAAACTTTTATTTTATTTTTTATTAAGCTTAAGGTCTTCAATTTTTATTTTAAATTATTATCGAAATTTCGGTACTCATCAAGTACCATCGTCATGATATTTATTATTTGTTTGTTTTATATAAATTGAAAAAATTTTTACATTTGAAAAATAATAATAAAAATTTTTTTGTCATTTTTGAATTACTAATCACATACTTATTCACAAAATATTTAAAGTAATTATAATATATGTATGTACATACATTTGTACATTAAATAACAACATTAAAAAACGCATGTACATACATACATACATACATATGTAACAAAACATCCTACATATATGTATAGAAATACTGGCGCTTCATTTCACTGTTTAAACACTTTGACAATAGAACAAGAATAAAACAAGACAGACAATAACGAAAATAAATGTAAAAGGAATTAGAAAAAACATCATGGAAAACAGAAATCGTGATGTTTTTACTACCCCGCTTTCTTCTCTACCCCGTTCGTCTACCAAAAAAAAAGTCGTGATGTTTACTCATGATTTTAAATCATCGTCTAAATTGCGTGTCACACTCGCAAGTTTTTGAAATCGCCAAGCGACTTGAAAACGCCAAAGTTATATTTAGATGTTCTGTAACTCACGCGTTTTGCTTGCGAGTTGCCATACTCTTTGTGATCAGCTGTTTGCTCAAATCGCCAGAGTATAAGGAAACAATGGAGAGGAAAAATGAGCAAAACAAAAAAGCTTTTTTTAAATTTAATATATTTTATTAAAATTGGCAGCAAAATCGTCTAGTTTTGATACAAATAAAAAGAAAACATATTTAATTTAATATATTTATCATTTTATTGTTTGTTTAAAGTTCAGTTTATTGTAATTTCATCAGTTCACTTCAGTATACCCTTGCGAGTTCAACTTAGGGATGCCAGACGTACTGTTTTTCGCAGTACACGTACTGTTTTTTTTTCAAATGTACTGTTTTCTGCATAGCACCTAAAACAGTACCAAAAAGTACTGTTTTTTACTCTTTGTACTGTTTTTTGTACTGCTTTCTTTTTGTTATTAAAAAAAAAAAACAAAATAAAATATTTTTCAGTGTTTGATCACAAAAATTTGTTCAGTGTATAAAAAAAATTATGATTTGAAACTCCGTGTTACAAAAGACGTCAAATGTTTACAACATTATGTTATTATCATAATCCAAACAAAAGAAACAGCACAATCAACTGAATAATAAATATATGTATATATTGCGAGAAGATTTAATTTAACGGACATTTTACACCACGGTAAGATATATTTCGAACTTTTGTTTATCCTAGTTTAAAAAATACATTTTCAGAAATGGAAAGCGAGGAGAATATTTCAGATGATATATTATTAAATAGCTCGAGCACAGATGTTGAAGTAAGTTGTCGATCATCTTCTAAACAAAAAAAGAGAGCACGGCGTAAAAACAAATTCCAAGATAGCTGGAAAAGCAACTTTAATTGGATTACTAGAGCTAATGACGAGTTTATGGCAAAATGCATATCTTGTGGCGTTTGTTTTTCTATTGCTAATGGGGGTATTGCCGATGTCAAACGCCATTTGAAGACAGCAAAACACATACGAAATATGGGAAGCAGGTACCAAAAATCTGTAAGTTGCTTTTTAACCCATAATTCCAGTAAAGGTACAGAAGGAGCACAACAGGCTATCTCAGCAGCAGAGGCTGCATTCACGTATCATACCGTGTCACATAGTCACAGCTACAAATCTGCAGATTGCAGCAGCAAGCTATTTAAGGAGATGTTTGTCGATTCAAATGTGGCGTCCAATTTTAAATGTGGTAGGACAAAGATGTCAAAGATTACAACAAACATCCTGGCGAAGCATGCCATTAAAACAGTGTTAGATGACCTAGCCTTTGACCGCCCATTTTCTATATCGACCGACGCGTCAAATAAAGGAAATATAAAAACGTTTCCTTTAGTTTTACGGTATTTTTGTAAACATTCGGGTGTTAATACAAAACTGTTGAATTTTTATAATTTAAATACCGAAATGTCAATTGATATTGCAGAGTCTATAAAGTCAAAATTAGAAAATAACAATTTAAACTTAGCCAACGTCACTAGTTTTTGTGCAGATAATGCTAATGTCAACTTCGGCTGCAAAAAAAGCGTCTTTGTTGAGCTTAAAAAATGTAACCCAGATATCATAGGTGTTGGATGTTTGTGTCACATCATAAACAATGCTTTTAAAAATGCATTAAAACTTATGAAGTTCGATATAGAGAATATTGTAATTAAAGTTTTTAATGAGTTTATCTCATCGACAAAAAGAACATCCAATCTCAAAGAGTTTTTTGAATTTTGTGAGTTAGAATGGAGTGAATTGCTTCGCCATGTACCAACGAGATGGCTTAGTTTAAACCCTGCAGTGGAACGATTATTGAAAAACTATGCACCCATAAAAACATATTTTCTTTCCAAAGAGTCTAAAAGTTCCGAAGCTTATTTAGGATTTATACACAATATTGGAGTTGCATTATCATCGTCTATAAAAAAATTGGAGGAGGATACCCTTGTTATCGTAGATATGTTCAAAATAGTTATACAGCTTCGCGACAAATTTGAACAACAAAAGAGCGAGAAGTTTTATGGTTACTTAGCTGAAACCGTCTGCAGAAATTGTGATGATCCACAGGAAATATCATTGTTTAAAAGACGAGCCGAAGCAGTTCTTTCATACATAATAACATACATCGAAGAACATTTCGATTTAAAAAATAATAAATTCGAAAAACTCAGTGTCTTCAATTTGAATTCTCACATATCTTTCCACGATTTTACTGAAGTGATTAAATTGTTCGGTATCAAAAATATTGATATGGATCTACTTTTTGATGAGTTCCTTTCTTTAAAAACTTTTGCTGAAAACGTAAAAAAAGAAACAACCGTAGAAGAAAAATGGAAAGCGTTTTTAAACAGTGGAACGTTTCCCAATTTTGAAAAAATATGTAATTTTATTTTTTCCATTCCTCATTCCAATGCCGCTACGGAAAGAATATTCAGCTGCATGCTTTCATTTTGGAGAAAAGAGAGAAACAGACTCTTAATAGAAAACTTGGAAAGTGAACTTATTATAAAAACTAACTACGATTATACCTGTATCGAATTTTTAAAGTTTTTGAAAACTGAAGATGGAAAAAATGGTATTTTAAAAGATGTACCAAAAAATTATAAATATTTATAAGATAACTTTTAAAGTGTTTTTATTTAGGTAAACTATATATTCCTACCATCTCCCAGTGAAGACTAGTTATTGAGTCTAAATAATTGAGACAGACCGATTCCAAGCCGATATTAAAATTCTTATTTTTTTTGGGCATAACTGAATTTAATTTTGCTATTTTTTATTTTTTATTTTTTTTTTTGATTGAAAATTATTTGTCACGCTTGTAGCAATATTTGCGCTGTAAAAAATAATCTTTTTTTTCATTATAATGGATTGAATAATGGTAATTAGAATGTCTCAATTTTACATAATCAACGATGTTAACTGGTGTTTTTTAGTTATTTATTTATTTTAAAATTTACATTTTTAATTTAAATGTTTCTCAATTCTTTAATCAAAAAAATTACAAACAAATATTATATGTATATTTTTATAATACTTATTATTTTAGGTATTCCTTTTCTGTAATCATTTTCAATTACTTTTTTTTTATTTTAATGTTGAATGTTCAATTATTTTATTGAATGTGCAAATATTATTTTTAACTCGATTAATAATTAACTGGGTAGTTGATTTTTTTTATTAATTCGTGATTTATTACAATTCTTTATTCAAGGAGAAAATTTATTATACCTATGTAGTTTTTTAAATAATACACAATTTTTATATTCATGAATTTACGAATATTTTTTAACTAAATAAAATTTAAAGGTTTATTAATACATGTTAAAGTATTTCGTAGTTTCAGTTATGATCTCATGTTTTTGTTTTGTTTATGTTATTTTTATGTAATTTCTTATGTTTAAATAAGTTTACTGGAATAAACTGTTATGTTTTTATTAAAAGAAAATGTACTGTTTTTTTTTTAATTGTACTGTTTTTTTTTGTTGATGTACTGTTTTACCAAATTTTAATTCTGGCAACCCTAGTTCAACTCGCCAAAATTCTGGCGTTTGCGATTTACAGAACACTAATCTTGCGAGTTCAAGTCATAATCGCAAATATTATACGAGTTGCGAGTGTGAGAACATGCCTGTATATATACATACATATATATTTAAACATATATACATACATACATACATTCCCAACCTCAGCCATACAAACATACATATATTAATATTTGCAAACAATTTATTCTTTACACATTAATTTAACATACTTTTCAGATCAATACTTTTTTTTATAGATTTTTAATATAGATAAAAAAAATGTATACCATTTATGTATTTTTTGCATATGTCATTCGACGTCTCATTTCAACCCAAACTTCACACATCAACGGATGATCTAAGCATTGGCATTCAACTGGATGGAGTTGGCTCGGCTGTTTTCGGAGACATTCCGAATAGCTTGGATAGGGTGCACATTCTTTTGAACAATCCTTTATCGATCGCTGTCTTTTACACTTGGGTGGCTGGCGGGCTCCACGACAACCTGGCATCATAACTCTTGGACATACTTTGCCCTTCTTGTCCATGCAAATTCTCGACCCGCCCATAGGACATGCTGTTTTGGGTTTCCTTGCATTAGACCTTCTTTCAATTGGTTGAAAGTTCAGGTTTTCGTGGGAACAAATTTTCTTTGGTTCAAATTTTACTTCCGGACAAGACACCCATGTTTGTTGATATTTTCTTTTTGATTTGTCACTACTTTGATAATAAAGCTCATCAAAACGATGCTGAAATTCAGGACAAGGATCCTTACAGCATTCAGGATTCTCCCATATCGAGTCTATTTTTGGAATCTCTTCTTTTGCTTCCAGTCTGCGAATTTTTGAAGCACATTCTTTCTGATTTCTAAGTGTTTCCTTTGAACAAATAGGATCTTTATGTACAGCGCACTCCGCACGCGATTTGAAACGCTTAAATATAGACATTTTCCATGTCGAATAATTTGCGTATGGCCGCATAGTCTTGGACAGCATTCGAAATGACATATTTAATTTTGAATTTTCAATTAGGTTTTATATATTTTTTTTATAAATGTATGTACATTTGTATGTACCTTAAAAATATAAAGAAAGAGTGGAATCGATTTTCCTTATTTTTGTTAAATAAAAACCAGAACTCTTAGATCTAATAGTTTTTTTAAGACGGAGTATTGGAGTACAAAGTTTTACAGTATTGTTTACTATTTGAACTAGTTTACTCCATGACTATGTTATCATCGAAGATTAAAAGAGATATGTATGTACATATATACACATACTTATGTACTTAGGTGCATATGCATACATACATAAGTATATACCGAACGCCAATAATGTAGACATAATTGATCTACGATTCGAGAAATAAACTCTTATGTAAGTATATGAAAATCGGATACAAGTTTAAACAAATAAATCTTTTCTACATTCAATTTCATTCAAATACTTTAAATCAGTTCATTTATGCGTTGTATGTAGAGCAGCTAAGCGATATCGTTTCCGTCATGAAACGATTACAGCTTTTCTTTTTGCCATTAGCTGGCAAAGTGTGTGACGTTTAATAGGAGATGGCAAAGACGTAACACAACCAGTATTCATCGTCGGACCATTACACCATGTCCTCACGAGCAATTTGACTTGCAATTGACATAAACATAACGTCGGCAGAGCAACGATAATAATATGTTCACGTTTTTGTATGCGGTGTTGATGTTCTTGTTCAGACATACATATCATTAATTTTATGTAAGAGTGATTTTTTAGCTTGCGTGTGTATGTCATATTTGTGCTTATGTGCGAACATCAGGGTGAACATGGTTGTTAGGACATATGTTCGGGCAACGATCGCAACGCATGAACGCAACTGAAACATGAGCCGTTTCCATTAATCGAATTCATATGGGACATGTCTTATGTTAAATGTTTGTTCATATTAACATGATTGCTAGTTGAGGCCGCTAGCCTTAAAGGTTAGTTCTGAGGCATGTTCCTTAATGGTATGACAACGAGGTGGCGTGGCGTAGTGTTTAATGTGCTTGTCTACAAAACAGTATACTCCAGGTTCGCTCTCTGGCAGAGGACAAAAATGTTTCACCATGGTTTTTTTAAGTTTTAAAACTGAAGTCGCTTCTAAAAATCTATCCAATGACCCGCCTGACCACCCCCTCTCCCTGGAAAAGACGACAACATCGTGACAAACAAAGGTAGGGGGAGCCGCCACCTTCCGGGGAAAAAGAAGATAGGAATCACAGATTAGCGAGGTTCCTCACCACTATACCAAAATACAGAGGCGGCGTTGTTTCTAGGCAACGAACGATGGCAGCCCCATCATCCTAGACGACCAATCATCTAATTAGATGGAACAAGAACCGATTACCGCAACTGGTACAAGATAAAAATAAGATAATAACAGTGCGAAAACAACTGCAACAACAACCCGTGTAAAGATATGCTTTGTAAAAGCCCTATGCTTCCTCCAGGAGTGGAAGGAACATATATATGACAACGAGGATATCAATTTTCAGGACTGTGTAAAAATAATTTTTTTTGTACTCATAGAACTTTCTATTTACATATCAACACATATACATGTACATAATAATAACAAGCATTATAAACAGAATAGACGAAGTATGCACTAGAAGTCATGCACTATTAGAAATTGAAATAATACCTTTAAATGTAAAAGCAGGGAGTGAGAAAATATTGCCGACAGTCAGAGAAGAGTAGGAATGTGAATGTTTTTTCTTTACTTACTCCATATGATTTAGTTTGGGTCAAGTGGTGATCCTGGAGACTATTGTAGATAACCCATAGCCTTCCTTGGACTATAGGTTAAATGTATATAAATATGTGTGTGTGTTTAAATTCTGTACAGTGATTTTCCTCAAACTGCCTTGATTAGAGAGGAGTCGTAGAGAAATATATGTACGAGTAGTACATCTCTTTCCGTGCTCGAGTAAGTCGATATTTTCAGTTCATTAATAATAAAAAACATACTCGTGGATATGGAAATGCATTTAAGAAAGAAAAAAAAGTAAGGAATATATTTTAAAGGTCGTATGATATGTAAATTTTAATTCACACATTTTTAAAGCGAAATAAAAGCTCATTCGTCACAGTCGTCTCCAAGTAATAAGGGGTTTTCAAAGCTTATCCTTGAAATTTGAATTTCATAGCCAGACCAAATCGGGCGGCGCTGCGGCACAGATTTCTCTTCATTCTGCAATATGCTGGCGAACTGTATTACGGCAAGCTTGAGTACATTTTTGCATTAACAAACTAAACAACTCCTTCAGAGGTGTTCAATGTTATTGTAGTGTATCGATATTTATATTTTTGAATATAAAATCTAAAATACGGTATGGGCAAGATGCTGCAAAGTGCTGTTCACAGTTGGCGTTCGAATAATTTGCACTAAAATTGTTGACACGTCCAGATTCATGTGAGCTGTATGATGGAAATCTGTTTGGAATAAGCATTTGCTGATGAATCACGCATGCAATTTGTATCAATGTACTTACAGCACAAGTCTTAGTATGTCTTCCATTACCGACTCTCCATATGGTCTATGGTCGCTGCGAGAGGTGAGCTCGCACATCGTCCTTCGTATGCAACTTTTCATATTAAATTTAAAAACTTTACCAACAATTTCCAACTGTTTTAATATTCGCTTCCTTTCCACATCACCTTGGTTGCCATTATGGAATTGTCTTTGCTCTCTGGATGTCTTATTTTTTGCAAAAGTGGAATTATGTCCTGAAAAGTTTTGTCTCCAATTAAGTGAAAAGCGTCGGCTTCTTCTATATGTTTTTTTGAAATAGGGTTGTTTGTGAAAATGGTCTGCAAAGACGTGAGCAGCATTTGAGTCTCTTATAAGCTCCTAAAAGCAGAAAATTACTGGGTGCTTTATAAAAATGGTACAGTTTTTCAATGACTCTTACTATGTTCCATTTTAAATTTGAGTGATTTGTCTCTGGTGCCTCCTCAAATGGAAAGTTGTAATAGTCGTAATTCTCCTCATAGGGTTGGGTTTCTTCTTGTATATGGCTGGTGAAGCGATAGTTGTAGTTTTGGGAAGTACTTTGTGGTTTGAGTTTATTCATCAATATGGTAGGCTTCCAGCCTTCAATGGTGTCTGGTAAGGGACTGTACATGTCAAATTCCACGGAATATGAAAGTCCTCTAGGACGTCCATCTAATACTGCTTTCGTAAAGGCCGGAGTCAATAGAAGTTGGGCCTTGGTCGGGAACACTACAGATCTAATACGTCTCTTCAGCACATGGTTGTTAAACTTTTGCAAACTGTTGGCTAATGGAGTGCATTTGCAATCGATGCCAACAACATTTATAACAGAGATTTCAGTTACTGAGCAGAAAAGAACGAGAACAAAGAACGCGATACTACTCATTTAAAAGTAAGATATTGATCGTAAAACATAAAGAGGAATAAGACTTTTTATCAACACGATGGCTTTAAATACTAATTGAGATAAAAGCGATTTCATATGTTTTTAGAGGCGGACAAGCCACGCTATTTAATTGAAATATAATTTTAGTCTTAGGATTCTCTAAATCAGATTATTTTGACCAAAACAAATCGAATACTGGCTCTCTAGAGAGAGTAATATAATGGCAAGTTCATTTCGTATTATTGGTCTAATATTTTTTCTTTTCTGTAAACAAGTGGTATTGCGCTTACTGGCATGTGACGTTATCATGCTTAAGTCACATGTCTCTACATGAATCGAATGCAGGTATATTCGTTGTCACGATCTGATCATTATTGTTTTTAGAGGTATATGCCTATAAAAAGGCAGAATGATAATATCTTGGTAATTGTCATCGCGCGATGAGTTTCATGAGTTCATGATATTTAACCCAATTAGACGAACAGAAAACTAACAAATGAGAGCTGTTAAATAGATTATCGCCAAAAGCAGTGGTGCCATTTCAAAGTTCTCCGCCTACAGAAAAGCACCCGATGCCTTCCATTGTTAAATTTGTGTTGAACGCACAAATCGTTTTGTTAATTGGAAGTGTTAATTGTAGTATCATGGGAAGATTTGTCGTGATTTTCACTATGTGTTCAAATTTAATTTATTTGACTCAGATGTAAATAATAAAATGCTTTTTATGACAAACATTTTGATTAGTTACGGATAAGAAAATGATATTGCAATTGTTCACTCTTTTCACTGTTCAAAAATCTTGCAGCATTAAGAAAAGAATATAATAATTTTTAGCGACATTTGTGTATGGATTTTGAATGGTTATTTTGTATCCAAGGCTGTCAATATGGCTGTGACTTTCAAAAAATTAGATTTGCCGGAGTCATCAATATAGATATTTATTTGATAGATGATTTCATAGCTAAATCCCTTTCCGCCGTGCCATTTCTTCAGATTTGAAAACAATAAATAGTCACTCGGGCCTAAATCCGAAGAGGGCGGATGAGGGAGAAATTTGTAGCCTAATTCATGGAACTTTGCCATGGAATCTACACATATGTGCACCCTTGCATTGTCCAGGTGGAAAAGAACATTTTTCTTGGCCAAATGCGGTCTTTTCTTTAATCAAGTCAATATGAATTATACTGCGTGCATCAAAAAAAAAAAAAAAAAAACGGTCGCAATGATTGTATGGGCTGATATATCCACCTTGATCTTCTTTGGTGCCGATTCACCCCGAGAAACCCACTGTTTTGACTGCTGTTTGGTCTCTGGTGTGCTGTGTTGCTCTTGCAGTTAAAAGGTGAAAAATTCATTTTAACCAATATATGATGGGATCAGGTGAACTTTAGTGTGCTCCAGCCGAATGTGTAAAAGCATTCAAATTAGTGTGTAAAGTTTGAAATAAACGATTTTTACCAAAAAATACAACCGGCTTCGAAATAAAATAGAAATTCAAAATAAATATACTAAGAGGTTCGAAATAAATGTACTATATGCGTTGCTTACTGAGATCTCAGAAGTCGGTATCAGGAAGTTATTAGAGTCTGTATTCGAAGCTTGTCGAAAAGCTTTCATTTCTTTACGAGTATTAATTTCGTTCTATCACGCAGTATGTTTTGTTTAAATTCTTTTTTTGAAAATCCAAAACACTAAGGTGGTATGGAAGTATCGCAATGCCTTGCAGCGAAACTATACTAAGTCTGCTTTATATTAGGAGATGTAATTTATCTTGAGCCTCTGAGAGGATCGGCAAGACAAAGAGAGAATCTATAATTTTTTAATGATTTTTTTTCGAATATTCGAATACATTATGAAACGAAATTGTGTTGGAAGGTGGTCTTATTGAGAAAAAATAAAATTATCATTAGCTAAAAATTTTTGCACAGTCATGAAAACAGTCATGGAAGATCGTATTACCTTGTTGGACTTTCTACAATTCAAATAAAAAAATTCCGTCTCCGCTACTACCCGATTAAAACATTTTCTTCCAGGCATAAAATATATTTTTAACTTCGCATTTGAATGAAAGAAAAGAAATAAAAAATTCACTAAATTGTATTAAAAGAGCCTTGTAAATTGCTTAATCCAATTTGCTACAATATGGCACCTTCCAAAAGTTTTGTCGCAATTGGCTCCATTTTGACCTGCAACTCGGGCGTTTAGATAACGTTCATCCACATTTGAATCCGGAGGTCTGGAACAATAAATGATCATGAAGTACTTTGGCATGGATGAAAAAAAAAAAATAATTACGAGTACTAATCAAATATTAATGGATAATATTGAAATAAAAAACTCACATGAAAATTATATTTATAAGTTTATGGTAAATATTTCGGCCGTAGTCATCCACAATTTTATTTTTTGCTTTGTCTTCGTTGTTTGGTGGCGAGATCTCCTTTTCAATTGGAAATAAGTCTTCAGCCAAGGGCGCACGTGCCAGTTCACAAATTATTTTCAATAAGCAATCGCCATCAACACCTCCAGAGCTGTAAGCATTCCAAGCCAACAAGAAGATTACATTTTAAAATCTTCTGGAGCGCACCTATTATTAATTAATGATTAAGGATTACTTTTAAATTGAATAAACTTGAAAATTTTCAAAATTTTTTTGCGATTTATTCGAGTTGAATTTTTTTAAATCAAGGTATAGCTGGTAGAATATGTTGCAATAGATCTTGTGATGATTTGAAATCGAAAAAGACTGAGATGTGCTCATTGTATCTATTCTGCATGTATTTTAGAATTAGTTTTTAAACTTTTTTCAAAATTGGTTTCGGTTACCAGCAGTCTTCACTGTTCTTTTTCTTACCCTTGATAATTTTTCCTTTCATTGAGAAAGACAATGGTTTCAACATGTTGTAAGAACGACTCTCGCAAAAATTTAAGACACCCATTTTGAAGTCAATCGATCTCCAAGGCGTAACTGAATTGAATTTTAGAACATGTTCTTGATGCAGAAATTTCAAACCGGGCTGTTTTAAAAAATAATTAATCATTGGGAATTAAAATTGAAATATTTTTGTTTTTTGTGACTTCTGCTAAACACAAAAAGTACAAATCCTTTGCAACGGTCGTGGAAGACCAAAAAAAAAAAAAAATACATATATTTTTAAATTTATATTATTCAAACATCAAAAAAAAAAACTAAATAAATTTTATAATGGTTCTAATTATTATCATAAAAGCGAATTTTTAGTATTTATTTTTTTCTGTAAATTGCATATTAGAGAAAAATAATATTTATTTCGGGCGCCTGATAGCAAGTGATAGACAATTGAAAAGCAACTTACCGCTTCAGTATTTCTTCTATAAACTCGTAAATAAGAGTACGACTTCTATCGTCACTTCCAAGCAGCCACTTTTCCATTGAACGTTTGCGTAAATTTTTGCGAGCCGCAAATGTTGTTGTGTTGAAGACGCTCCACCAATACAACGGTGCGGCTGGTGGAACATATTGCATTTGAAAGTTATAGAAGTAGTTCAGTGATCGCTTTTTGTCTGCCATCGCAATTGGAAATGATAGTCCGAAAACGAGCTAAAATATCATTTAACTAAGTATCGTATTTTTATAT
Organism: Germaria angustata; assembly: GCA_963681545.1. NCBI lineage: Eukaryota > Metazoa > Arthropoda > Insecta > Diptera > Tachinidae > Germaria > Germaria angustata. Next base: position 140,567,002 of record OY812998.1, on the reverse strand, counting down.
AAATATTGTGAACTACATAAACGTATATCGGATGCTTTCGATCCCAAATTATCCTAATCAACGCTTTCAAAATTTTTGTTATTGAAATTAAAATAGAACTGAATTGTCCGAAATTCTGAAAATTTTAATACTTTTGTAAATTTAAAAACACATTTATTATCGTACTTCACAACAAATCGTTTTCTTAAGCAATAGTTAGTTCTCATGCGTTCAATGGTTAATTCGCTTGAATTAAATGATTATACAAACAGCATCTATAACTGGGATACCAATTTATATTTTAGTGTACAAAATATTGTTGAAGAATGCATTTGAGTTTACATCCAGAGATCAAGTGGTGCATAGAAGAAGGACTTTCGTTTCCAAACGTGGAAGCTTTTGCAAACCGCAACAAGTTTGTTGTTACTGATTTCCAAGTCCTCGTAAAGAAGTTGTAGTGAGAAAGTCTTTAATAAAAACGGCTTTTATTTTAAAAACGATTTAGAAACAACAACTAAATGTCTTTAGTCTCATGCCAGATTTTATAGTATGTATGTATGCTCGTTTGGCTTAAAGCTGTTGGCAAATTAGAGTGAATCTTCCTTTTTTTGTTTTTGTTTTCTGTTTTTGTTTGTTTGTTACAGAAATGCAACTTACTTTTACCACTCCTCCGCCTTGAAAGATTAAAAATCTTTTTACCCTTTTCGAGGTTAACACCTGATTATCGATGTGGCGTGATAAAGTTTCAAAGGTCTCTGTATTATTGTATCGTTGATCAAAACTCTTTTCAAATACTCGTACATTGTGATAATAAATTAATAAAATGAATAAAATAATAATCACCACCCACAACATTCTATAACCAGTGAATTGAAATAAATTCATTTGTAGGTATGAATTTGGTTCTTATCACTTCAAAAATCTTGAATCAACTGGTGACACTTTTTCCTCTTTTTTATTTAGTCAATGCAACTGATATATATTTATTTAAATTATGTTGATGACACTACCATTTGAAGCATGTTTATGGTGAAAATACTAAAGTGGTTTTGCGTGTAATTAACACGTTGATACATGGTTTTTATTCCATAAATTGCAGCGATGACAATATTTTAATTTTTCAAATACAAATATACACATACATACATGCGTATGCAAGTATCGGGGTTATGTACGTGTGTGTGTGTGTGTGTGTTTTGTTTGGGTATGTATGTATGTATGTACTCATATGCACCCGTATGTATGCAATATGGCCCTTGGCTCTCTATTTGTTTTTTGCAACATACACATGCCTACATTTACTGCTGTTGCAGCACTCCATTAACAATTATCTGTCGTACACGATGCCATATTCATCATTGTGATTTAAAATGTGCACTTCATCTTGCATCTTTGATGCCACATCCAGTCATTGAATTATTTATTTATCTAATAAATGTATAAGTTAAACTTTCATGTATCGAGCCAAGACCGAAAGTGGTGTAATATTGAACTTTCTGCGAATTGTTGAAAATCATAATCTTATGACGAGTTGAAAAATTAAAATATTTGTGCGTGAAAAAGTTTTGAATTGAAGAAATTAAAAAAAACACACAAAGCCACATCAATAGAGAGGCAATTGTATAAAATGCTAAAGATTTTTTATTATTTAATTTGATGTCCTTACCACTCACACGTTGCATTTTTATGCCATAAACAATATAGGCCTCTCATTGTACCGACGGGACAGAAGGGAATAGGGAATCTCATCGGTGATAGTAAGATCTACTGATTGCATGAGACATCAATACATATTGCTCCATTGTAAATGGGCACTTAGTCCCATTTCCTGTTCATTTTTGTGCACTACAGCTAGCATGAGGAGGAAGAGGTGTTTCCTGTTACACTACCCCTTCTGTGATGCTTCCACCATAGGTCTGTAGGCCATAAACTACACTCAGAAAAAAATGCTGGCTGAAATTCACCAACATCTAATGGAAAAATTATTCCAAAGTAAGACATTTCCAACCCTCGCAAAGAACTTCTGATAAGCACAATTGCTGCAAAATTTTCATCGTTTTCATGGGTGCCTTTAGGGAAAAGTCGCTGGGGGTCCAAGTCTTCTGAATGTGATATTTTATTTTGGCCAAAAAATCAGTCATAGAAGACGATTGTTGTGGTGTTTAAATTATACAGTTTCGGCACAAACTTCGTAAAATAACCGATTTGCAAACGAGAATCTTACTTTATCAGAGAAGCAACTTCCTAATGGTCGTTCGTACGCTCCTTCACAGCCCCAAAATTCAAAAAGTCACCTCATAAGTCGAGCTTTCAGCGTCTTCATTTCGCTTTAGTCTCCTAGTTTTCCATCTCTTTTCTGTTCCATCAAGTTGCTCAAAGTGCAGTTCCTGAAAAAGCGTTAATATGGCGACGAGAGAGGAAAAGACTTGAGACAGTTTATATTAATCTGGCCAATATTGCGAAAATTCAATTCTCCTCTGAGAGATGTTAACTAATCCCTCAATTCAACTTTTGAACAATGTCACTTATGCCAGTTGTTCGTGTATGCGATACTGCTAATGAAATTAATTAATACAATTACGTTTTTGTTTGCTTTTAATTTGAATAGATAGTAAAATGAGTTTAAGATCACGTTTCTTTTTTATAGGAGATGCTTGGAAACTTTAAATTTTTTTTTGACTTGAGACTTCCCGCGGTGTTAATCAGACACAGCGCGTTTTATCAAACATAATCTATTTCGTTATAAAATGAATCAAAGAGTTTTATGTCAATTATTAGTTGTAGCTTCAGTGGTGAATTGTATGTGGGCTGTAATTTCATATCCTACAGCACCTGTTCTTCAGGTAAGATTTAAAGTTTTCCATATTGAAAATGGATACCATTAAATGCATCAATAATATTGTGCAGATAGCAGCTTCGATTTCTGCACCTATCGAATTGCCGGACCGAAAGCTTTATTGGGATTGGGGTTTCCAAATAAACTACGATTTGCCTTTTAATGTTGAGCAGTTTTATAATGCAGCCATATGGACGGATAGTTCGGATGACCGCAAACGTCGGAACGTTGAGCATCAACGTAGGAATAATGTAACTGTTTGGTACGATGCAGATCTCAAGTACAAAAGTGCCGCTGTGGAGGTGGGAAAGCACCCAAGCGATTTTTCAGCTGGTGAATTGTATCACAGCTTTGAAAATATTCTTGTCAGGTAAGACACTATAAAGCGAAATTGAATATGATCTTATTAAACTTTTGTGAGTCCACTTTTTTAGTTATGGATTTCATGAGACCTGCCTATTGCGAAGTGTTTGTGAGTTGGCTTGTCATCCTTTTTCAGATGACCAACAAAATATTCTAACTGAGATCCTAACGTTTCTTCTAACGTATGTACAAGCTATCTATTTATCAAAAGTTTGAGTAAAGAGTGCAATAAAATTCTTATAGACCCTCCATCCACGAAGCCTTTTCACCTTCAGAGACTCTATACCGGGAGGCTTATGAAGAGGCAGAACGTCGGGGATTTTTACATCACAGCTGTGCCGAACTTTACCACGAGTGCAAGCAAGATTTGTTAACGTCAATAACCAATGTGGTAACAAACTTCGAACGTGACAACATTCACAACATTCACAACAATTGAATGAACAAACAATTAAGAACTTGTTTCTCATAAATAAATAATCATACAATGAACGTTGCCGATGTCATTTGTTTTATTGGAGCTGAGAAAGAAAACCGCAACCACAAGTGTCGTCTAGTGTTAATAGCAAAATTAGTCAGTTGCACTATTACCAGCCAGAATGTCTTACAAGAGACAAGTTTTCTTAAAAATTTTAAACTTTATAATTTCCATTAAATGTTCACAAAGTGCATTATTGTATCCTCAATTCACCGTGATGCAAGTAGGTGCGACCGCAAAATTAAGGACACCGAAGCATGTTGTTATTATTATTTTTTATTGAAAAACAAAAAATAGCAAAAATAAAATTAAGAACAAATAAGAATAGGTCATCCAAAAAATAAAAAGAGAACATTTACCAACAAATTCTATTGCGATGCGTAAGCTAATTCGATGCGTTTGATGTTTTGTTAGCGCAAGATATTTGGTTTTAACGAAAGATTTTGACAATTACAGAGTGCTTTGATGCCAGATTTGCGAAAGTGAAAAAATCAGATGCGCCTAAGCTCAATAAAGGGTACCAATTATCTGATTATGTACTATTTTTCTTACGCATCGCATACGCATCGCAATAGAGAGTAACCCCCAGTTGATAGCCTTTGTTCTGTCAGACAGCCTTTAGACATTAATAAATGGGATTTACCAAGGTTTTTCACGTTTTCATGATAATTGTGTGTGATTCATCTAGAAGGATTTGTTGCAGTTGAGGTTTGCTTCTGATTTCATACTGTCGAACATTTTATTTTAAGAGTTCCTGTTGGTGTAGAATGGGTTGCAGTCCACAGTTTCTACCGTATGTGGTGTGTCTTATTTTCGATTTGTTGTCTTGTATAAATATTAATCTTGCGCTGTTGTATATAAACCAATTTTTTTACGAATGTTAAGGAGAAGTCACAAAATATTTTAATAAAAATCAATTAAGAATTTGATAAAACTTAAACATTTTATGTGTCCTTAGCCTTACGTCATACTTCATTATGACTCTTTTGGGAATTTTTTTTTTGGAATACTCATTATCTCTTTTAAAGCTGATTGGTTCCATATCTGTGCCTGTTACGGACTTGCCGCCAGATCGTAAGGTTTTTTTTGACTGGGGACTGCAAATGAATTACGATATGCCGTATAATATTTCATCGTTTTATATGGTTCCAATATGGGCTACAAATGGGTCGAGGACCTTATTACATGGCACACGTGGCATACACAAGTATGACTTTACGGCTAAAGAGCTCTACGAGGGTCTCGAAAACATGATGGAAGGGTATGTATGTCGGAGCAATTCGAAAAAATGAAGGGATCCTAATACAATTCAAATACTTTAGGTATGGATTTGATAGATCGTGTGTAAGACAGTCAATTTGTGAACTATCGCAATATCCGTTCAATAAGGCCTACTCGAATGTATTAACAGATGTGGTTGAATTCTTTCTAAAGTAAGTTGTGAAGTGAGTTTGGAATATAAATTTTGAAAAAAATTGGTCTGAATATACACGTAAACTCAGTCAGTTCTTAATTGTAATCCAATTCAAAAGATTCGTTCTAGAGAAAAAAGGAAACCATTTGAAAGTATGCAGATTTTTGCCACAAAAATTTTACTAATCACCAATAATCGATGGGAGTATAATACGCCAGATAATAATTTTCTTTAGAATTAGTAACGTTTTTTATGTGGCAATAGTCTTCCGCTGCCTAATGAGAGCATAGACAAGTAGGCGATGTACCAGACTGGTAGTCTCGAGGTCGATCTGCCCAAATACTCTGGCTGTTTCTGCAGGCAAGCCAAAATAGCTTCGCGGTTTGTAAGAACAATTTATTCATTTTTCAACATTTAGAAAGGAATTGCTTGAGCATGTAATACTTTTTAAGAAACAAACACTAGGTAATTCAAAGAATAGTCAGGACTAAGTTGTATTAAGTTTATGAGGATGACTTATTAGGTCAACAACTACAACAGCAAAAAGCAACCTGTATGAAATTTTATAAACTTTTGACTTTCATGTTTTTTTGGGTTGTATGTATTTCAGATTTTCAATGTGTTTTTGACATTACGAAGTGCAACTTTGTCCTTGCCGCTGTAGTTGGTGCTTTCGTAATGCCATCTTGTAAATTTGATAAGCCTTTGTCAGTACCCAGCTAATTCTTTTTTAAAAGAGATCAAGTGTTATTTGATATTATTTTGGTAACATCAAGAACATTATATTTTAAATTAGTCACGAATTCTTACTAGGGTATTCAATCGGTTAATCGTTAATCGGTTAAACGATTAAATGCTGCCCGAATAACTGTATGATTAATTGGAAATTGAGTGTTAATTACGGTCGATTAACCGATTAAACAAAACTTAAATTTTTTTTAATACATGAATATATTTTTTTAGTGGAACAATATGTTTCATCTCATGTACGTAAATTTTGCAAATGAGAAGCAGCAAAAATTACAAGTCTTATACATGATGTAAAACAGCGTTGGTCATCGTTCCTCAAAATGTTAGAGAATTTCGTTCATATATATAAAGGCATGAAATATGCACTGGCCGTTTTCGATATACATCTTTTCTCGAATTCGGAAATACAAGTTTTATGTAGGACCTCACAACCTTTGGACATGGTTTTAAAAAATATTAGTAAAGAATCGTCTACTATAATTCAACTTGAGGGCATTTGATGAGAGCCAATACTACTCCTGTAAGCCATTTAATTAAGACTCTAAGGATTACTTTCGACTTCCCAACATCTCCGATAACTGAAATGATTGTTTTCTATGTCAGGTCTTATTAAATCTAAAGAAAAGAATCGTTGTAGTTCCACACGTTTGAATAGAAATATTTCAGAATATCTCTTTAAACTCTCATACTAAATAATAAAAAGATTTCTCTTGCTTATTTCTGATAATTATGTTATATTTGTTAAAAAATAAATAACTTATTTGTCTACTTTTAGTCGGACGATTAACTTAATCGGTTAAAGGAAAGCCGTTAAAATTCAACACCCTAATTATTACTATAATCTGTAGCCTTAAAAAAGTTTTCTATAAATTAGATATTGTTGTATAAAATGGTTTTTTTCTATGTTTAAGGCCTTCCATACATCAAGGATTTTCAGATGATGAGGAATACGAAGAAACTCTTTATCGTTTGGCAGAGGATGAAGGACTTTCCGGAGCAAATTGTCAGCAACTGTATCCAAAATGTATTAAGAGCCTCTTCAATATTTTTACAATAACTGATTTTAATAAAAATTAAATAAAATGTTAATATTTTATACTAAAATTATTTTTGAGAAATTGTTTAGTAAGTCATGTTCACAATCGGGATATAGATGTGAACAGTTCTCTCCCAAGAAACCACTTCTCTCCGCATCTTCATAGGATTCACGATAAATTTGCTCTGATCTAATAAAACCCTCATGCAATGATGGCCTAAATAAAGTAAAGTAAAGGAAAACAAATAAGAGCTTCCTCCATTCATATGGTAAATAACTTAAAAGTATATACGTTAGAACAAACGTTAGTATGTCAGTTAATAGATTTTGATGTTCTTCATCAAACGGATGTCGGGCCAATTCGCAAACACTTTTCAATAGACATGTTTCGTGGAAACCGTTGCTAAACGCAGGATAAAAATATTTTATATCTCAGTGTCAAATGAAGCTGTCCTGTGCCTACCTGACCAAGAAATCTTCAATGCACTGATACAGCTCTCCGGCAGTGAAATCACTTGGATGGTATCCCTGTTGCTTCGTGGTATTGTATTTTGCAAATATGGACCAGTTATTAAAGGGCCCCAGTAAAAAAGAGTTCAGATCACGCTTATGGGTTTTTGGACTATGTTTGCTGGGCCATATGGGAATATTGTAAAAGGATGTCAGTTTATAGGGCAAATCATACGACATTTGAAAGCACCAATCTATTATGCATCGTCTTTCAGGAAGCAGTTCCAAAATTGGCACCGACACCGATGACACTATCTGCAAAAAGACAATCATTTCAACTTTTTATTTTTATTTATGGGAAATTGAAATTTAGCTCATTTCAAATATGTAATGACATGCTAACTATTGAACTAGTGCCTCATCAGATTTTGGAGAAATTTTTATCTCATCTCTTTGGGGAAGTTCATATTGGACTTTAATTTGGTTTCAGAAACCGCCAGGTCACAAAATGCCACCCTTTTTGTTTTCATGGATTGCGTCATCAGCGTAATATGTCTTAAAAAATTTTTTGGTCCGAAGTTGAATTCGATCTAGTTTCCTACTATTAAAAGTATTTTTTGCTGTTTATCTGCGTTTCTGTGCATGGTTCTGCAGTTTGTACAAAATTTGCTACCATCTCGTTCCTATCAGGGGCCCATATGGATTCTCTCCCTGTATGTGCCTCTGCAAGGGACGACGGAAACGGTGGTGAACGGCTTTATTCACCCAGTACGAAGAGCACCGTCAGGTTAGGTCTTATGACAGGTACTGACGTATGTGTCTATCTGCCTTGCAGTGTATCGTACATCATTATTAATATATTAACTTCGACTTGATTTCTTTCGCTGCAGGATTCTTGGTCTGACATCGAATGCTAGATTTTACTTACGGATTGTAGCACTTTTTGCTTCTATGTAAAATTTTTCTAAAATTTAGAAATATTTTTCCAATTTTCGGAAACGTCATCAACTAATTTGTAGATCACATAGTGATAAAAGCCATTGATCTTGTGGTGCACATTTCTGATATTTTGCTAAACTTACACTCAACGACGACGAAGCTGGATATAAAAGCGATCGAGATGGTTGCGTGCAGAGGATCAAAATCGTAACAATTAGTATCATCATTTTCAAGTTCTTGGGGAGTTTTACTTTCCTCGATGATTGTACTTTCAATACTGTTTCTTACGGATATGATCATCTTAATATTAATTTAATATAAAAATCGTTTTGCAGCAACACTTTGAATAAAATTAAATAAAGACATCAGAATTTGTATTAATTGTCTTGATTGCCGGCTGCTTTAAATTGTGTCAAGTCTTATTAGCAAGCTTTTGTGCTTTTGTTGCTGAAAGATTCTTGTTTACTGTCGTCTACAAGCGAATTGGAAAAATCAACAATGCAATACGATTTTTTCGTGAAAAATATTAATCAGACTTAATTTAAAAAAATTTATTACTCTAGTTTCATTTCTTAAACGGTATCGTTGAGAACAATTACATATTTTTTGTGGCAAAATGCGTATTGTGGCAACTTTTTTACTGATTTCTGGATTCACACTAATGAACTGGCCACTGTGTGCTGCAAGTGAAGGGGGCTTAGTGGAAGGAATCCAGAAGTCCGTCTTAAGGCCTACGATAGAACGCGTTTTTTCACGAAAGAAAAGATGGGTGATATTTCCCAAAGGATCAAATCTTAAATTTACTCTAAATGTCAGCAAACGTCTGCTGGCCATGTATCCAAAAGGATTTAGTTTTGTTTTGGAAGCGGCAGTCTACTATCCCATGCCCACAGCTAGGATTGATCTCATACCTAAAAGACTTCGCAAGCCTACCACGAAAGCACCTACACACAAAGGACCCACACCATTGTATTTAGTAGGAATACCGGGTTCATTAATTAAATATCGCGCAAAGCCGGCTAACAAACCAGCAAAAGTACAACGTATTGACCAAAATGTATCATCACTTCCGTGGTTGCCATCACCGACTTTTAATTTGTATCAAAGCAATTCCCAGAAGTGGTCCAAGTATAGCTCCCCACAGTACTTAAAGAATTATCAATGGTCTCCAGAAAAGCAACAAAAATATGTGAACAAATATTCCAAGTATGATGAAAAATGGAAATCTACACAGGCTTATTATTCCCCCGCGCACCACGACTGGCGTCATCTTCCGCGCTATGGTAGAGATGTCGAACACTTTGATGACTATGAGCCCATTTACTTCGATGAACTAGATCCATTTCAAGACTCCCCTAACTATCATTCTTATCGCACTCGCCGAGAACTGTTTCATCATTTTGAAGGATTTTCGAAAATGTGAGTATAAATTCAACAAATTGAAATACAAATTGAATACGTTCTATTGGAAACACTTTCTGCCTACGGGTCGTCACATTTCCAAGCTGTCAAATAAGTGAATAAAATAATGTTAATTTAAAATTTTGTCGTCATCAATAACAGTCCTAAGGAATGCATTTTTGACGAAAAGTTCTATAGCAAACATGCTTCGTTTGCGTTTGGACTCTATCACGAATAATAATTACTCACTTCGAGTATGAAAACAGAATTTATGAGTACACGTATAAAATTATGAGTTTTCTTTTCTCAAAAAAGTGTAAAATTTTTAATTTTAATTGAAAAAATAACAGTAATAACAGGCTAAACAAAGAGGATATAATCTTAATACTTCCTATGAATACTGGTGCCTGTGTCACCCTAAGGTGTTGAACACAACGACTTCTGTCGCAGCTACCACGAAGTGCATGAAGAAGAAAGTGTAAAACATTTCCCATCTCACAGCCCAGATTGACAAGATCTCTTAAATTCAGCGATCTCTGCAATATTGCAGACATTAAGACTCAACGCATAATGAGCTTCATTGTTGACTCCACCAAGGCAAAGTTCCATGCCATCACAATAGACCAACAGGTTTTAGTAGGCCTGGTAGAACTTTAATACCCACACTTACCTAACCTAATCAAACCAATCGGATCGTTGCAAAATTCTTATCTCTCAAAATACCGCCCGCTCCTTCTTAGTAAATCATGTTTCTTTTTTAAGAACCGCAAACAATTTTACAATTAAAAAAACAAACGCCAATAGTGTTTACCAAGTCCATTGAGTCTATTTCGGTATTGGTAAGAAATAATCAAAGCATAAACAATATTCAATATTACTGTGATTTTTGAAGAAAGCTTAATGATTGGATTAGAAATTGACACCACTGAACACGTGATAGATATGAATCATGCGTCATTGCGCCTGATTGTAGGTCGCAACCTTTTACCTTAAGCAGATGAAAGTGTTTGAACACTGAGTTGAAAAAAAATTATGTGATTTAGCGTAAATAATTTGAAATATCATTTTCCTTCTAATTTTCTCACTCTGGTCTTTTAATTCATCGCGTCCACAGGGTGACGTTTTGACACTCAAAAGAAAACTGAAGTCATGCGTAATTAAATCAAGTAAAAACGACGTCTAAAGAACGATTAGAAGGGATTTTAGATTGATTGACGCAAAAACGGATTAGGAATTGATTTTAAGCAAAAAACTACGTTCAAAACTTAAGGCGATTAGTTTATAATCCAAACCAGACCAGAAGAGATAATTTTTTTCTATTTGAATCCTGGCACGTACTTGATTTAATAACTTTTAATAGTTAATTTTTATTACTTTTTTATTTGTTTATCTTTCAATTTAAATATTTATGTTGGATATTTGTCTTGGCCTACATCGCTCCCCACTCTGCCCTCTCTTTATCACATGCTCATAAGCAAATGGCTCCATTACTTCAGCCACAACAAAGCTTTAAATATCGACGCCACAAAGCCACTAACCATGGACGTGAAATATCTGACAATTTTGTGCTTCATTTAAGAATTCCAGAATAGATCTAAGGTTATTCGTAACTAAATCATTTAAAACGATTTTTTCTAAAGGCAGAAATAATAAACTTAAGGCGAGGTTTTTCATGTGTAATAGTTGTCCTTGTAAATAAGATATCGATTATCACGATTGAACGTTTTCGCAATAGAAAAAAAGAAAAGTTTTATAAAATTCATTTAGATTATTTTTTATTTGTAGTTTAGGAATTGATATGAAATCCTGCATCTTGAGGGCAGTTTGTGAGAGTAAACGCTTCTTACTGCCGCCAGGTTATTCCATGATTCAGGATATACTTCGCGTTGTCTTCACGTATGTATTTAGTTCAAGTGAAACAAATTAATTTTATTACAACAACAGTTATTTATTATCATTTTGCAGGTTTCCTACAATAAGTGGCCTAAAAGATGACTATTCTCACATCATGGAGGTGGACTACCAAACCTGTGATACCTACACTCGCAATAAGTGTCACTTTAGTATTTTACATTGGTTGCTGAACTCAAACAAGTCCATGTAAATAAAAGATGTAAAAAATAAAAAAAAGATAAATCTAGATCCTTATTTTCATTTCAAAGCACAAAATGTGAAGACCACAGAGAATCTTTGCAGTGAGTATAACGACTGGCACAGTCCTCCTTTAGTGCATTGGCTACATCGTAGCGTTGCTCCTTGTAACCAATTCGCTGGTTAGCATATTCAGTCGAATCCAAAGGCTCGGGCATTGTGAATATCGCACGCATCAGTTCGCCCACAAAGGAACCCGGCTTGTGTTCCTTTGCTTTTTGTCCCGTCTCACACAGAGCTCTTAGAACACAGTGATGTCCATGCGAGCCTCGTCTGAAATAGAAGAGGACATGAAGAAATCGATGAATTAGAATCTTTTAATTATCATTTGGAAATTAAAACAATCGAAATTCTTTCTACGTACTTATGTACGTATAAAGTACACACACACACACACACACCCACACATACACACAACCGCATATACTCACACACAAGTATAGAATAAGTACTTGGCACGAGCATTAAACCCTTATCTATTTAATATCGTAATTCCTGTTGTTGGAACGTCTACTAGTTCAGTTCTCAGGTCAAACAAATCCAGTCAAATGGTCTTTTAGTACTTGTGGTAGTTGTTCTTATTGTATAATTTTTATAGTTGATCACTTAAATCCCTGCTGTGAACAAATTGTTTTAAGTAATTGAAGGATTTCTTTCCTCCCACTCTGTGTGCATTAGCGTCGCAACATTCAAAAGAACAAACGAAGACAACGAGAGTGGATACACAATAACACAGTGTATGATTAGACAGTCATATCTGAAGAGCAAAGAAAGACCAATAGGAAAAAAATTCAGTCTAGAGGACCATCAGCTTCAATTCACTTCTTCTTGAGTTGGTGTGATTGTTTCTAGCAAAAGTTATTGGTTTATTTCACTTGGAGTATTTAACGATTGTCTGCGAGAATGTTTGTGGTCTTGTGCGTGGTGGCAGTCAATGCAATTAGTTTCATTAAAGTGTCATCAGCACTTCCCTATTTCAACTCTAGTCTGATTTTATGAATAAAGTGCGGCTCTCTTTGTTTGAAGCTTTTTAAAGATGGCACTTAATGATGAAATTTGACCTAAAATTCAACTTTAATTTGCAGAGGCTCTTAAACGCTTTGCGCCATTGGCACTATGAAGTATAAATTGATTGATATCTTACCCGTTTAGATAAGTCTCGATACGTTGGTATAAATCGTGTCGAGTTCGACGGTGATGCTCTATATGAATGCGATCCAATTTCGAAAGGTGCTCTGTGGCAATGCCACTACGCCTGAAGCGATGGTGTTCGGATGCTGAATTTTGATTTTCTGTTTGTTCAGCAGGGATACTGCGTTTTCCGAAAACAGGATAGACTCGATGCTCAAAAGAGGGTCTTGCACCCCTATGTGTTGAGTAAGTTCCAAGGGTTTCTTTGCTATTGGAATGAGCTTGAATGTACTTTGTATTCTTACCGAATCGTCTAACATTTGGACGTGAAATGAATGAACTTTTAAGTCTGCAAATTATAACAATTAAAAGTGTTCGTCATTATTTAGTAAGACAATCATGAGAAGCGGCAACTTAAGAATAATGCTCGCGAATCACTAACTTTGAGCGGTACGAAAAGATATCTGCGATAGAATATCATTCCATTCAAATTTCATATGCTATACTTTCTTATAAAAACTCTCAATTAGTCTTGGGAAATATTTAAAGAAAATACGATTAAAGTTAAATAAATGTCAGACAAATGGACTTGCCTAAAAGCCTCAATAAATGAATAAATAATATTTGATAAATCGGGAGAGTAAAGAATAGTAGTGAAGAAGGCTTTAAAATCATTTGGTCCATCTTACTTATTTTTGGTCAAGCTTTAATTATGTGGTCTTTTTAAAATAGTCTTTTTAAAAATCAAGTCTTTTTAAAAATTATTTTTTATAAGAAATATATACCAGCATGTGATAGAAACCGATATATTGCAAAATGATCTTAAAGGTCGATCGATTTTATCACTATCCTTTTGAATGAATGAAAGAAAAATTTAATTTCAAATACGAATTCCTCTTTCCTCATTCATCAATTAAGAATTTCTCTCATTCGGAATATTTCTCTATAGAACAACAAGTTATTAAGACACAATTTATAAGAAAAATCTCTGCTTGCTTTCGTTTTGCAGAACAGAAGACAACGCTTCAGCCTGTGAAATATTTAGTTCTTCTTGTCTGGGAATTCGAACAATTTCCAGCTTATTTCAGATGATCTCCTTTATACAGGATATTAAAAAAAAATTACTTAAGGTAATGAATAATTTATGGAGGCTTGTTAAATAAGTTTCTTCGCAAAGTATTTTGAAGCGATCATTTTAAATTACTTACCGATCATGCAAATTCCACCAGGGATACTTGGCACCTTTGACACTAAACTTTGGAAGTGTTTTGCTCTTTGTCCATTTTTCGAATGGATGCGTTAGCCTCGGAGTATAGAATATACTATGGTTTCCAAATCGATTGTTGTACTGGGTCGGTGCGTACAAATTTGAACCCTGTGAATATTTATCACCCCGATATTTATAAAAATTATCAGGGGGCTGAGGTGTATAGTATTGGTAATGCATTGGTGTTCTAAACATGGGCTGTAAGTTAAACTTTATTCCATTGGATGGCGTTCTGTGGGCGGTCGAGTTGGCTTTAAGATCTATATATTTAATATTTTCTACGGTATCAATGCGTGAAGTACCCAGTGTGCCGTCTTTCAAACGCTCACTTATATCGTTGAAAATTTCACTTGGCGGTTTAGAGGGCAACTCCCACGCTAAGGCCACAGTTACACCCAAAATTAGATAGTTGGTAAAGTCGACTACACCGACAATTAAATCATAAACTACAAGCAGAGCAAGTTTCAAATAATTTTGGTGCTAATTATTTAAAGATGTTGAATACCTAATTGAAATGATGAACCCTCCGGAAACTCCAAGTATCTTCTTTTGCGCTTCAAAATTTGGCTACCGCTTTGGCCAGAAGGCAGGTTCTCTATAGATGGACGCTGTAGCTGTTCTTTTTCCAATTGTTGCTCGATCGCTTGTTCCAAGTCAATTTTGGTTGATGACGTTTTGAAGCACAAAAGGACACATGCCACTGTTCCCATGAAAATAAAAATACTTTTATCTGATTTCATGTTGCAAGTCTTATTTTCTTGTCTTCCGATTCGACGCATGTATATGAATGTTTTTTATTTATTTTATTTGGGAACGGAAGCCAACACTTCACAGCCAACACTTTCAAGTCAAACTGACTGTTGATGATGTTGAAGAGCATTAAAATGTTCAAATGTATTTTTCTATGATTTTTCTCACCCTCTTTGTTCTACAGTTATAGAACAAAAGAGAAAGCAGTAACCGTAAGATGAAAGACAAAGTTCTAAATCTAATTGTTAAAATTGTTTGTATGTATTTATTAGCAAGACACCCTACAATTGGTAATGTGCTTTGTTTCGAAAATTCAAATACTAAAGTCAACCACTTTTGGAACATGCTCCTATGCCTGTCTTAAAAGAATTCTGCATCTTCAATTTCCGATCTTTCTACTACTGATCTCTCTAATTTATAAGTTCTATGTTGAAATGCGAAATATTTGAAATCACAATTTAGTGTTCATTAGCAAGGACGAGTTTTTGGAGATTTATTACAGAAGGATTCAACTATTGATGATGGTGAAGGACTGTAGCTGTAACTTGATATTTCATCCTATAATAGTGTGGGGCACTGTCGTTGTCATAGAGTTGATTTTATGTACGTCTACTTCAACATGTTAAGTTGTTGTTTATTTATTTGCTTGTTATATTTCTGTTTGCATCACGCACATCGTGTTTTTATAATTTGTACATTTCATCATTAGTGGAATAGCAAACTTAAGCAATTGTTAAATAATTTCTTTTTCGGCGTTGAGTTTTGTTATGTTCCATCTATTCAAACTCGTAATAATATCGGGTGTATTTTCTGTGGCGGAGTCGGCGTTCCATCCGTATTCAAAAATGATATTGGTCAGATCTTTATTGCTTGGGTAGGTGACCAAATGTCTAAAAACCAATTTCATAGATATTATATGGATTTTCCAGTATTTTGTTTAAATCTCCAGCTCTGTGGCTAAAAAAATAAAAAAAAGTTACGTTACCAAGACAAGGCAAAAACAGATAATATTTCAAAGGGTTGTGGTTAATAGACATAATAAAACAGATGTGTTCAACATTAATATGGGCGACTGCCATTATCAACTAATGCCACAGTGTTACAAACACCACATGGATGTAATGCGTCCATCACCGGCCCTGAAACACATGGTTGGCAATTTTTCTGCATGGTGCTACGGACCATGAGAGCCGCCCATTGCGAGTTACTAAACACTCAACCATAGTAGAAAAAATATTGGCGAAATAACTGACTCTGACTGCAAAGGGCTACTCATTATATAGTCTTCATTCTCCGCCTTTTTCTGTTTATTTATCCAAACTTGTTGGTCGTCGAGCTAGTGATCCCTACCAAAATTTTGTTACAAAATAGAACGAGTTCGAAAACGCCAACGCTCGCTTAAAGTATATTTTTTTGGGAATAGTCTTACATTTTAATTTTGTTGTTAAACTTACATACATAATTTATAGACTTAGAAAATAATGGTGTAAAATTTATCAAATAGTTTTATAATTTCATTTAATTGAGAATTATTTTTATATCCTTGGAGAACAATTGTGCTGAAATTTTTGAAAGTATGCTTCGCTGCCGCGTAAGTCTTCCCTTAAAACTTTTGCTAATTTTTTAATAGTTTCTTCAATTATATGTTTTATTTCTAAAAAGTGGAATAACTAAATTGTTGCAGTTAATGTTTGTTGGTAAAAGTTGTGCCCCATGCTAACTTTTTTAAATTTCACCCAATAATTTTTAAGGCAAACTCCCCACTACTAATTTAAATGTTAATTCGCCAAACTTCATTATACTTCAGCTCTAATGGAAAAATAAGAAAAATTATTTTTAGGGAATATGACATTTTCTCCAGAAAGTAAAAGGCCATATTGTACGATACATCAGGATTCCATGGAGACGTGACATCTTCCATGTTTTCGTTTAAGTTATTTTGGAAAACAAAATGATTAATTATGTATGAATACGAACAAAATACTCGTATGCTTTTAGTTTAAATTAGTTCATGCTCTACCATTCATTAAGTTTGTAGTTCTTCATTTTCGTTTTATAAAAATAAATTTTTTTTAAAATAAAAATCTAGTGCGGGCTTCAAGAAATATTTTTTTGTTTAATTTTTTCGAAACATACATACGAGCAAAGGAAGAGGAACAAAAAATATTAAAAAGGCACGATTAAAAGCTGCACTTCATTTAAATAAACATTTGATGGCAAAAACAAAAAATATGAAAAACTACTGCATAAAAAGTAGAGTTTGAAATCAAACTCTAAAAGAGTTCTTTTTTTGCCAGGACATTTTATGGTTTTTTCATTTCGCATACATTCACATTCACACATTCATTCCTCTCTATATTTGTTGCAACACCAACAAAAAAATCATATTCCATTAATTTTTTATACATAATGATTTGGATGTCGTTTTTCCATTTTGCTGTTCTGAGAAGTTTTCATTAGAAATGAACAATTTAACATTTTTATAAAATGGCAGTGTTTAAGAAAATGTTACGTGAAATATTTAGACATCTTAATTGTAAAAAAATTATCATTTAAAAGGTCCATACATTTGCAATACGATTGTGCAATTTTTCATATTGCACAATAATAACGGCAATGAGTGTGTCATTCATAATTCCATTGGCATGGTCACCTGGTGGAACCTCTCTCCGTGTTCGTCCGATTTCTGAGGTAAGTGTGCCAAAAAGTTATCAAGGTGGAAATGCAAGAAATGTAATTTTAACGTCATGGATGCGTTGATTTTTTAAAAATAATACAACAAGTTGTCCACTCGTGTCTGTCTGTCATCTCGCTGTACACGGTTCTTTCCTAAAACGCCTTCGATGACTTTTTTCAATGCCTCCCATGCACATAGGTGGTTATAATGGTTCGAAAGCATATTTGTGAAAGATTCGCTTTTCATTAATTTTCGTATATCCGGTCCATTGAGAATACCTGTTTGAAATATAAAAAAAAACATTTAGGAAAAAATTATTGGTAATGCGAATATATCGAAGTGAACAAGTGTTTTGAATTCCTCAGTAATCAATTTTTTTCGATCCAGTTGGCCTCTTTTTGGGACGATATGACCACAAACGTAACAAAAATTATCCAATTTTGGGCACTTGTTACTTTCCATATTGAAATATATTATATATTTTGTTGTTATTCACTTTTAAAAACTGGAGAAAAATTAACTTGTACTTTTCGCGTTCGTCGACTCTTGTTAAATGACAAAAATCGATCAAAGAGCACCTATAAATACCACAAAGTTTTCAATATTTTACTGGCAGGTACTTATGAATGGGCGCATATTTCGAAATTATTTATTAAATTATTATTGTGCGTACCTTGACCAAACGAATGATGCAGAAGTTCTTCTTTTTGGGGCTACTTTCATAAACAATTAACAGAATAGAGTCCCGAAATCATGTGTTGTACTGTGTAAATTGCAGATTATATTGACAAAAATAAAAAGTCCTTTATTTTTATAGCACAACAAAAAATATTAAAATTGTGGGCAGTGTGTCGACAACAATATTGGGCAATATCTGTTGTTGTAATCAATGACGATTTAAAGAAAATTCTTTTCTGCAGTGGATTTCCTTTCATAAATAAATTTGATTGTCACAAATGAATGCAACGAGGTTATTTTTATTTTTTGTAGAGAGCAAAATTGTTCAATATTGAATTTGAAAATATTGAACCACTTATTTAATAGTCTGAGGGAAAACGTCAATAACACCCACCAGCAAATATTCAATAATATTGTACAGTGTAATATAGCCCTCATTACGCTAATGGCATACGTCTACCTACAAAAATGTGTAAAATTTATTATTAGGCTGCTCATTGCACACTACGATGATTAAAACGACAATGATATTTTTCTAGTCGCATAAGCTTTTTCTACTTTTCACAATACTTATGCATATCAAATCATCATTTGAATTCGAAATGCAATGGCTTAAACTTCAATGTGTTGTATATGGTAAGTTGTAAAAAATACAAGCTTCTAAGGAGAAGAAAATTAAAATTCAGGTCAAATAAAAATAAGCATGAATGGAAATCTGCCCTCTTTGCAATTAGTTTTAGATTCATTCGTTCTCAAGAGGCAGAACTTTTATTAGTCTTTGTTAATATATTTATAATTTCATTATTAGTTAAATAGTTAGGAAATTAAATGTTGAAAAGTTTTGTACCGCGTAATAGTAAAATGTTGCTCGGAAACCCAATTTTAATATCTATGTACTTGTTATTAGCCGGAATACGAGGATATCGTTTCCACCGTGTCCAGCCGTCAAATGTGAAAAATTCGTTTTATCGGATCCGATATTTTGATCCTTTGGTTATTCCAAAATCCTTATCACTATACCACAGAGAACTAAAAACTTAGAAAAACGTAAGAATTTGAGCTTTTAAATATAAGTTTGAGCCTAATTTTCAGTTCCCAACTGGAGCCACATTTGCACTCTCTTGAAAAGTAAAACGGTTACATCCGATAGTTGGACGTGGTAAGGACGATTTGTATGTTGACACATTTTATGGGACCGTAAATAACACTGTAGAAACGGAATTATCACATGCGTTTACGTCCACCACGCTGTGGAAAGTCAGTAAGAAGACCACAAGTATTCAGCTTCAGTATAAAAAGTAGATGGAACGGTGTTATTTTTGGTCATATTTCCGTCACGTATACATTTTGCAAATAACTTTTTTTGGTTTCCTTCAATACACATCAAGCAACTTAAATAATGGATTTTTTGTTGAGTTTTTAATAACTATTCTATAGAAACATTTAAACGGCTAGTTTTATTGAATTGTGGGAGTTGGGGTGGTAGAGAACGTAGAGGAATCCAATGTCATGTCACATAGTCACAATTTGTGGTGTGTCTCACGACATCTTTGGGTGATGTCATCAGCGAACAAGACCACATCCACGTAGCGGTCGCGGTAATCCAGATATAGTAGTGATTCTTTTGATTTGGTCAGTGTATCTTTGGGCAACGCAAATATGGAAAGCAAAAGTTCCGTGACAAAAGTTTTGGGTGTTTTGTTTTAATGACAAGTTGAGTGCATTCGTTTTGCTGTTTCGCAAAACACATGCTGTTCCATTCAGACCACGTCTGTCAACAGGATTTGGAGAAAAATAAATAAAATTCGTTAATTTTGTTTCTTAATTTGGTTGTGTGAAAGTTGCACATGTGGACTATTTGAAGCGCTTCACGTCAACGTCCAACTCACTGGCAACAAGCACATACTCATACACATTTACTTTTTATAAATTTGTTCAATTTTTCCATCGAACTTTTGCCGTGTATGTGAATATGTACTAGGGCTTCAGTCACGTCGTCAGTTTGGGTGTAGGTACGAGGGTTAGGAGAGTTGCGACGTCGTCTGCGTTTGCCAAATATTGGATGAATGTGATGTTTTGGCGGTTTGTTTAAAACTTTACGATTTTTGCTTGTGCGTTTGCTGAATGTGGGGGTTTGATAATTCATTTGTGGACTGTGGAAAAAAGTGTAGAAGAAAGAAAAACAAACGTTAGATAATACGCTTTGAAAATATTTGTTTAGTTACTCCTAAACGCACAACTATGCTTTTAGTGTTGGTGTGGGGTAGAACGAAGTGTGGGATTCAGTTGAGCTTTTTCTGGATTTTGATATGCATGTGTATGGTTTGGATTTTTTCTTTTACATGCTTTGATGACGCGACTAATTTTGTTGATTTTCCCGCCAATGTTTTTGTATGCGGTATTTGCTGCGTTCCCACCAGTTGAGTTTATTTCAGTATTTTCCTGCACCGCTGTGGTGCTGTGTGCAGTGGCTGGAGTGTGATATTTGTAGTGGAAATGAAATATGAGTTTACTTGTGAAGTGAAATAAATTCCGTAAATTACTGCATCTCTATTGTTGTTGATATAAAAAGTTTTTCTTTGATTGGTATGAGCAGTTTCGTAATTATGGATGTGCCACTGGTTTTGCTGAGGATGCTGCCGGTAGAAAAATGTTGCTGTTGGTCGTCGTTGAATGTAGTTGTTGAAGTAAAAATTGCTTAACGGTTGTGTCAGTGATAGTTTTGGTGCGTTTATTAAAAAATTTTCGCGACCGGATGTGGTTGGAATTGTTGCTGACAGCTGAGGAAAATAATATTGTTGTTGTTCTGCGTCATAGTCTATCCATTTCTTTTTGTCTCTTACGAACTTTTGTTCCGTTCGTTGGCTATTAATTGCCTCAAGTGTCTGCTGTGTTGAGTCATTTCGTCTTCTGGGGTCGCATGTACAGTCGTTAAGTTTTGCCCGGAAACTCTCAATTATCTTACTGGGTGGTATATGCTCGGCAGCTCCCAGGTCACTGCCCACAACGGCTTAGTTTGTGTAATCCACAATCGGAATAATGAGATCAAAAACTTCAACATAAAAAGTGGAATAAATTAAAATAAGTATGAAGTGTGTGAAAAGACGGGAACCGATAAGACAAACATTAAAAAACAAATAAGACTTTTCATATTCTCAACATTTTAATTAGATGCAAAATTAGTTCAGGCCTGCATCTGATCATTAGAATATTTAATTGAAAAGGCAGTCTAATATAAATTTATGTGTGTGTGTACGAGTGCAGCTGTTTCTATGCCGAATTGAATTGCACACACATGAAACGTATGTATGTATGTTCGGTTTTGTATTTTTTATTTTAACACTGATAATGCCATATAGGCCTATTCCAAAATACATGTGAGTATGTACGTGGGTTAAGACGCATGCAAAGGTTAGACACTGCGGAGCAAGAGTATTTCCTTTTTTACGTTCTTAAATTTTAACAGATTTTGATTTCGCCAATGTAATGTTTTGAGTCAGTAGCAGCAGGCGATCGAATACGCACTATTTGCAGTTCTTCCACATGTTAAATTTGTAAGTAAGAGAAATTATTAAAACGAAAAGCTGAATTTAGAGTGTATTTACACTAGTCATTTTTGTCATGAAATTTATTGTGTGAGACTTTATTTATTTGCCAATTAAGGGTAGTAAATTGGGGTAAAAAATAGTTGTCAGAAATCGTATGAAATATTATGTGATGCCAGTTTTGCTATTCTGTTTTCTTCAATATCCCTCCAATCAGTGAATAAAAGAAGTTGCTTGCAACAAATGTTATGAACTAAGGCGTAGTGTAAATTCATTCAGTTGGCAACTTTTAATTTAAATATTCCTTCCTACTAGTATCACGAAGGGATACAATCGATTGGCTTAACAATTTGGTACCCAGGAAATATTAAATGGCTTTTATTTCGATGAAGTAGTAATTTTTCATGTTTTGGATGCGTCAGAAACTCTCATACACTTCACCACTTTCAAAGTGAGACGATGGTGTTGGCGTGGAGTTTGTTGACTCTGTAAATGATGCTGTTGCTCTTGGTGACGATGGTGATGACGGTGATGGCCACAAAGCTGATGAGTTGACAGGTTTAACATCAGACAATGAAGGTGTAGGCTGCTTTGTGTTGTTGCTTGAGTTATTTTCTTCATTGCTTTTATTAATTTTATGATGAAAATCGTAACGAATTTTAGCATTCCCACCAAGCACATAACGATGAAATTCGTCATGTATTAATTGCGGCAGTAGATGTGTTAATTACGTACGATTTTTGTGTCTGTAGAATGAATATTTCAATTATTGTTGATCATAAATTCCTTTCCTTGTGTCTTGAGGATTTCATCAGTGCGAGATGTTCATGGTGGATAAGGGGCAGAAGAATCCATCTACTTATCATTGGGATTACCAATATGATGAGGAAATATGGAATGACTAGTTTTAACATGTTGTGGATCTGTTTTTGAAATTCCATTTTTTCTATTTTTCTTTTTATTAAAATTTGTTGTCTTTTTTGTTTTAGTACTTTAGCGACGATAAACATTTTTAATTAAAATTATGTGGCACATGATTATTTGATAATAATTATTTATAGCACTAGGCACAGTTTTAATTTATTAATATGAGTTAAAATAATTTAATTTAAATTTATAATTCATCTGCAACGATGTGGAATGTATCGCGCATTTAATTTGCACTATTAATCAACCATAAAATGAATGCAGTTTTTATATGGAGTAGCCTTTTGGGTCTAGCAATTGATAAAAGTTAATGGCAACAAATTTTAAAAGGAATAAATAAAAACATAGAGAAACACACAAATGCACAGTGGCACTTTTAATAGCACAGCTTGTAATGATTTTACGAGTACTGAGCTGGGTATTGTTAGACTCTAATGTTGCGCTGCCCATAAAAACTAAGTATCCAATAAAGGACGAGAAAAACAATTTATTTTCCGCAGCTTAAGTGGGCGAAGTGTGTGGAAGTGAGCGGGTGTAAAACAAATTTAATGTTCCAGCGGATTGATGATACTTAATTGCCATTAAAAATAAGATAACAATAAAAATATTAACATATTGTTTATTTAAATATTAAAATAATGCCCATATACAGTGAAGAGCAAAACCAACGACACACCATCATCATCATGACTACGAGTATAAAGTGTTTTTAATTAATTGATATACCTATTGTTATAAGTTCACGGGAGCTTACTTGCAAAATGGATCAGTTTAGTCTTTGAAGAATATTGGTATTAATTTTACGAGAGATACAATTTGCTTGTGCTGGTATTATTTAATACTTTTAAATGAAATTAGCATTAGCATAAGCTTTAACAAAAAACCAACTAATGTGTACATAAAGCACGAGGTACATTCGAAATCTTTGTTGGTTTGTTGGAAAACTGTTAATTGCTATCAATAGCATTGAGTTATAGTTTCTTAATACAGTCGAGTTCGGATAAACGACTGTTAAAAAAAACAGCTTATAAGAAAACAAGAATTCTTAACTTTTGTTTTCGCTTAATTTCAAAGCTTAACATTTTTGCAAGAAAAATAAAATAGACAATTGTTTCTTTTGCTGTTTGAATAAAAACATTCTCATCCCTCTATGACTACGTATTTTGTAATAAACATATATGATAGAAAATTCTCATATTGTATGTGATTTTTTTGGCATAAACATATGAGATTAAATGTTTTTAAACTACTTAAAGCTCGATGACGGTTAGATTTTAGAGAAATATCGCCATTTTTTTTTTATAAAACTGCTAGATTTTATAAAACAAATACCGCTTAAAATAGAAAAACTATTCATCTACCGAGCTCATTATAGCCAAATTTGTTAAAAAGTTTTAAACTTCATTGTAATCACTTTATACAGCGTTTAAAATATTTAGCCAATTTCTGACATAAATATGTACATTAAAACGTTTAGAGCTTTTTAATCGTTTAACAGTCATCTTAACACAACAATGTCAAGTTTTTAAATTTATGCCACTACACTGAGTGTAAACATTTACATTAAAAAAGTATTTTGGGTTTTAAAATAAGCAAAATTAATTTATTAAAAACTATTCTCAAACAGCTGAAACAAGATCAGCAAGATGGTCTTACGTTTTACTAGGTCTTACATTACCTTTGAATACCCATGAGATTTCCACTTAATCAAAAATAGTTTTCGATTATAAAATGATAGAAGTTCATACAGTTTCGCTTTGTTATACTTAAAGCATCTATGAAATATTGTATGAATATCAAACTGCAAACAGTTTCCTTATGTCTTCCACTTGAGACATTACCTGAGAAGACAATTGGCTGAAACACTTTTGGCTTCAATCACCTTTTATCTAGGCTTTTCAAATGAAACTTGATGTTCCTTTCTTACGATAAATCCATCACTATGCATGCACTTACACATACATACACACTATACAAACTCGTATCAAGGATGTTCTGAGTTGTTTATAAACTGAGTGAGAGATATTGACACAAACTGCAAGTGTGTCTTGCATCGGAAATGTCCACTTAACCATTTTGCTGCATTATCATATAATTTTATTGTTATTTCATTAATTATTGTTGATATTGACGATGATATTGAGAAATTCATGCATGTGCATGGTAATATTCAAAGTTGAGATATATATATATATATATATATATATATATATATATATATATATATATATATATATATATATATATATATATATATATATATATGATTATACATATATTATATGTATTAGCCAACGTCAAATACTCGAACTTTCATGCACACGTGTGTGTATTATCCCCGAGAACATTTCTTATTGCGAAAGTAATATCAGTTTGGTTACATTATGCGCGCTTGAAGCGATAGTGACGGACGTGCAACTGGAAACAGTCGGTCGTTAACAGAAGTGAGGTCTTACAAAAATCAAAAGAGCATCCAGAAAAGTCATGGAAATGTTGACACAATGATCCGGAAGTAGTGCTGATTTGGATGATTTTCATAGGGGACTTTTCCTTTTCTGATGCTTATTCACATCTTCAGTATGTTGATAAAATTACATTTGTAATCTTTTTTGCTATAGAAGTAGTTTTATATCAAATCGCGATCGGTTATTTAAATTTGAAAAAATAAGTATTTTTAATATAAACAAAATACTTTAACAGTCGTAAATAGAGTTTCAAAGGTTGGGAGGAGTAGTTCAAGTTTTGACTTGACTTCCTAAAGAGTTAAAAAAAATTTACTAGTGGATTTTGGGAAGCAATGAAAATTTCGTTTCATAACAATGATTTTCAGTTCCTTCTCATTTAGGAAATGGAAATGAATACATATATTTAGTATGTTTTTAGGAACGTCATAATGCAATAATCATATTATGATTTAAATGCTTATACCTACTTTATTGGCTAAATTGAACAAGAATCCTGCGGCAGATAAGCATACTCTCACTCTGACAATTAAATAACCAAGACAGTCTTCTGCCCTTTGGTGCTTTCATCAGAAGTTTACTCTCTTTATTAGCTCTACAAAATAATAATATATATTTTTTAAAATTAACAAACACAAACTGCGAAACGCTGGGAGTCTGCGGCAGGAATCGAACATGCGAACGTCGGACTACTAGTCTAGTACACTAGCTGCTAGTCTAAGAATGATTATTGTCAGATATTCATTATGAGACTTTGCGATGCCGTTGTACATCTCGTGAATGTTTAGCTGAATTTACAGTCTTCCATCGAACAAGACCTTTTTCCGCCGAAGACACGTTTGAACGACTCGAAACAATTGATTAACAGAAGTAACGCATAAGTGAAATGGAGCATCGAAAATCATTTGTACCTTATATCGCCTAAAAGTAATTAACAAAGATATACGAGTAGTAAAGTGTAGGTACGAGTTTAAATTAAAATCATCTTCTCGAAGAGGATTTCGTAAGCGATCATCTAAATCACACTCAATTTATTAATGTTTAGCTTTATGTTGAAAATGTCTATTGGTTTTAATTAATCTACACTGAATAAACCAGTTGACCAACATTTCGTAGAAGCAATAGCCCGACAATTTTGCCTTCTTTTACATACATGCCATGCCGCTTAATGATTCTTTTTCTCGACACGTGGCCAATTGGGTATATTTAATTTATGGACACGTCCTTACGTACATACCTACTCGTATATATATGTTTATAAATATATATGTATATGTAGCTTACTTATCGCTTTATCATTTTATATTATTAAAATTACAAATTGATGCCTGCCAGCATTATGCGGACATGCAATGGAAAAGTCCTTGAAATCGAACGAAATAAACGTTCAATAGTTAGAGTGGAATATCGTGTTATCCTCTCAAATTCCTAAAATAGTTTTGCATGGTTTTAGAATGTTTAAATGTTCCATTTTACAAGTCATACAAGTCATACGCATAAAAAATTCATAAAATTGGTTTGTTTTGAAAAATTTAATTTCAAATGCATTCAGTGGGCAGTTGTTCGTAGAAAATTAATTAAACTATTAATTAGTAAAACTTAGAGGATGAAAAATAACGAATTCAAATTATAAAATTAACAAAATGAATCTTAACACTATCCTTGGTTTTGCTAAATAAGAGTAGCCTGCACCTAATTTTATTCGCCATTCCATGATTTTTCTATTCGTTCTGACATTGTAGGTATATATATATATATATATATATATATATATATATATATATATATATATACATATATATATATATATATATATATATATATATATATATATATAAATAAATATATATATATATATATATATACAAAATAAATAAATAAATAAATATATATATATATATATATATATATATATATATATATATATATATATATATATATAATAAATAAATAAATAAATAAATAAATATATATATATATATATATATATATATATATATATATATATATATATATATATATATAAATAAATAAATATATATATATATATATATATATATATATATATATATATATATATATATATATATATATATATATATATATATAAACGTTATTTAAAAGTTTTTAGCTTAGAAATCGTGTTTGAACTATTCCTTGAATTTCTATATTGTCGTATTAATTAGCAAATTGGATAAGTGGGGAATCTCAATCTTGTCGTGGAACTCTATGTCACTAGATGTGGCAATTATAATAATTTGTTTGGGATGTCTTGAAAAGAACTTTGTTACTATTCCTGACGATGTTGATTTTAGATGCCAATCTGTCTTCAAACCATTTCTCATTCTGGATATTATATGTATGTAATATACTTTGAAAAATTTGTTTTTCTTTTTTCTAAAATTTTTATTTATGCTAAACAAGTTTTGGAAATTCAAGACGTATTTAGTTTGTCCAAATCTTTAGGATTTTCACAAGAAACGAAAGCAAATTTTTGAAATTTTGTTGATGTTTTCAATTTATAAAATTAGGCCTTTATTTACTTTTCATTAACTTTACCCATGGGATAAATGATTGAGCGTCGGTAGCTGGTCCCAATAATGAGGAAAATGTATCCATCAACACAGTATTTGTAAATTTAGTGTGAAATACATTTTATGTGCCACTTTTTAATATCATCTAATATGAGTTGTTATTGGCTGTTAAGAATGAAAGTTTTAAAATATCCGCAATATTCTAGATTATGATTTTCTAGCTTCAAGCTGAACTAGGGCACTTTCGTGATGAACTAATTATCAGTTTGAGAATAGTGAACCGCTACTCTTGAACAATTAATATTCACACCTGAGTGTTAAGTTGCCATTCACAAGCACTGATTCTGACCTTAACCAAACGTCTGTTTATTTTTTAGCGTTACTGTCTATAGGAAATTGTGTCACGGAGGTGAATAAATGTTTATTCTTTTAATATTTACGAATGTGCCAGTGGATTGTAAGAAATAATTTCTCTTATGATTCATACTCGTTAAAATAAAATACAATGCACGTAAATATGTTCGTGTTTTTATTAAATTATATCAAGGGGGATTTACTTTAAGGTGGCTTTAAGGAAATTGAAATCGGCCCAACAATTAAGCGAAAAAAATAGTACAGCGCTATTAGCAAGTACTTCATTAAAGCAAAAGGTTCGTCAATAAGAGAATGGCGATATCGACAACCTACACTAGTGACAGGTACTTTTATACACTTGAAGTGACAGGGAGGAAAAACTATAGAAATGATTCCACACACGATTATTTTGGCTAAGAACCGAATTCTTATTGTAATGCAAAGTCCGATTCGCTGGCACATCAACCACAGATGGATGCGCCCTCAATGGAGAATGTATTTGTTGCTAAACAGAGTGGCGTGAGGGAAACACGTTCTATGATTTCATTACAGCACCTTCCATTTTCGTAACGATTAGACAGCGAGACTCACTCACTCCACAGAGAATTGGCTACACTTTTGTCACCGATCAGCTTTTTCTTCTTCTCCTGTACGCCGTACGTATTCGAGATATAATCCCTTCATACAGAAAAGCACTTCCTTATTTGGACATGCAAACTTTAATGTTGATGGAATACTTTTAGAAGTAAATGTGTGTGGAAAAAATGTGAGTACCCTCGTAGACTAATAGTGTGAGGGTCAAAGCTTCAATTCCTGCTGCAGCAAGCCAAATGGCTCCGCAGTTTGAAATGGAATCGATTTTTCACAATTGTCTTGAATTAGCGAATTGAGATACATATATATATATATATATATATATATATATATATATATATATATATAGTAGATAAATATAGACAACAATGTGAATGTTCATATTGAATATTCAATTTTTACTCGTACAGGACTCCTTGCCATTCTGTGCTATAGAACTACTCGTAGCTCTTATGGTACATGAACGTTCCCAAAAGTCAAATACATACGAGTATGTCACATTTATATTTGCTTTGAAAATTAAATTTTCCACCACATACTTTTAATAATAAACTCGTGCTAAGGAATGCATGAGAGTTTTGTATGTGATAATTCATATCGTACATTTTCCACTTGGAGTGTTTCTATTTGCTTCCTAAATTCTTAACAACTTGTCAAATGTCAACATTAAATATAGAACGCTTTTTTCAAGCGGCAAATGAGAAGCTCTATTGATTTCAAAAAGAAAAGTGACTTAAAGATGTGTTGAATAATTAAATTAATGTTCGGTCTGAAGCCAGGAATGGAAAACAGAGGCTTGGGGAAAATACTGAGCTCAAATCGATGAGCATTTCATTTAAAAAATTCTTATACATGCATGCATTTTTATGGTGGGAAATGTATTATTTATTGTATTCCACAAAAACCAAGTTTAATGATTTAACGAATTCATTCTTAATTAATTGTACATGTTCTCTGATATTTTTCGATTGAAATAAAAACTAAAACTATAAGGAGTTCCCACACCTGTTGCAAGCACGGCAACCAATTAAATTTCAATTGTAGAGCACCGTGATGTTGTTATAAAAAATATTTTTTCTCTGGCCCATTGTGTGTTATAGCTCAACATGCCTGGCACTCGGCTCTCGCTACCATTTTTTTCTACCTTTTTCCTGCATTGGAAAAATGCATACGCGTATATAGATGCTTCCGTTTCATTTAAACCAATTCCAATTTACTCGCAAATTGGAAAACTGAAGTTACTGGCAATAAAAAAAGAAATGAACTTGCAATGAAAGTAGTGGATGCAAACTGGGATATTTTTTTATTGGAAACAAATTGTGTGCCGAAAGGGATTTCAGGATTCAACTCTGTGGTAAATGCATCTCATAAGTTCATCTCTTCAGTGCATCCATTTTGTTCAATTAATGAATTTCGAATATGAAGAGGATCCATCTAACAATAATGTAATTTCTAATGTCTCTTCAACTCAATTTAACTAAATAATATCTAAATAAAGTAAGAAATGAAGATAAACATTTCGTGTTTGGCTTAATAATTAAACGAATTGTGACTGATGTGACAATCACGGTGACATAAAGATAAATTTAACAAGAAACGAAAACACACTTGTGCCTGTTCGCAAAAGCGAAATGAGAAAAACAAATAGAAATTGAAGAAAATAAATATGAATAAATGAATTTGTACATTCGTTAATTCAATTGTACAGATGAAAAAGCATTGAATGGAACTTATTTTGCCTGCACTAGAGAGGAGAATAATCTTGAAATAAATGAAATAAATCATTAATACAATGTGATACCTCGTGTTAGCAACGCTCCATACAAGTGAAACAAGAATTCAGGGCAATCGGAGTCCTGGAAAACAATTTTTAAATCATTAGAATAAACAAGAATAAGAAGAGCATGGAATGAGGCAACGTTTTTGTGGAAGACGTAAATTAATTTTTTTATTGCAAAATGAATTGTTGAATGCAAGACTTTATATTTAAGGCAATTCATTTTAAAAAGACAAGCTACAAAAATAAAAAGAAACAATTTAAACTTTTTCGTACTAATAAGTTGTCGATGTAAATTATCGAATTTAATTAAAGTGTATAGAAAATAAAAATGCAATTAACGTGGCTTAAGCTTTTAATTATCATTGTTTTAATTTTACCGGCGCAATTAAAAGAATTTGGCCAGTTATTGTCTTCCAATAACAAAAAATATTCAAATAGTAACGATCAAAAGTCGAGTTTGCCCATTTTAAGCAGGGGTAAGCGCTATTTGGATTTTACAAAAGGATCTCGTATGTCAGTGAGTTTGAAATTTCTAATATTTGTCAAATGTGATACGATGTTTGGCTTCTGTTTAATATCTAGTGGCGCACTACTGTGAAAAATAATATCCTTAAGGTGAATACACTGTGGGGTTACGGTTTTGGCTTCCGTGCCAACTTCCCCTTTCCCGATAAGGCCGATCGCAGGCGACCGTTTTTCAAAAGAGATGTTTTGCAATCATTGACAGATGTCCTGGATGGGTAAGTTTTATGAATGCAATGATTTGGATCGTAATTGAATTGTGATCGCTTTCAGCAGTGGGATAGATGGTCAGGCATGTATGCTGAAGTCATTTTGTACCGCACATTTGGATGCAGAGAGTGAATTCAGCAGCGGGATGTTGTTCAAATTGTTGAAGTATATATTTACGTAAGTTGAATAATAGTAGGAAATCAAAAAAGTTTCTGTAATATTGAATCTCTTGTAATAATTATCGTAAATGTAGTTTTATACGAAATTTCTTCTATGACTTCTAAGGCGGCGATAAAAGTGATGAAGTTCTTACTTTATTTTAAATTATATAATTTTTTGGGACTATGATCGATTCATATTCAATGATTTAAACATAAAAGAAGGTGAACATTTTTTATCTGCACTTGCGAAGAAAATAATTTTAAAGTATATTAAGATTGGTAATTTGCCACTTGATTTATACTTTGCATCTGGATAGAGTACAACCTACTCAATGATCACGATTTCCTCTTCCTTATGTACAATTATTTTTATAAAATTTTAATAGCAGGGAAATAACCTTTCCATGTGGATTTAAAGAAATAAGCATTTGCTTGAAAGTATTTTCGAATATGAGAAAAGCTTTTTATAGATTAATGGAGGTAATTCAGATTCTTGATAAAACATTTGTCAACTTGACTTCCCAGGAAGTTGAAAGGATGCGTTAATGGATTTTAGAAGCAATAGAAATGTCATTTCTTCTTTCCACTTTTTTTTACTGACATTTTTATTAAGACATCTAGAACTTGAATAATTTTCAAATTAAAATCGTTTTTGGTGTTTAAGATAATTTGTCGCAATAAGGTCGATGTATATAATTTTTCAAAAACTCTTGCGCCACAGAAATACGTTCAAGTTTCTATTGTTGATTGATTAGCTTTTAAAATTTTCTTGTTGCGGCTTTAGCTGTTCTTCATATCCCACAACAAACAAATTTGAAAAGTTTCTAAAGTTTCTTGGGTACAATTCCGACAAACTTCATATCAGGTACTTGTAAATTGTGTTGGAATCTGCAACAATGAGTTAAAATTGATGTGACTGCCAACCGTAAACGAGATTTATATGAGCTTAAAATTATTACGGAGACTAAAGTGAACAAATCCTTCTGATAAACTCCAAAGCTTTAGGCTGTCAAAACTACGCTCTTATCGCAATAGTCTCGAATTACTTTTAGGCTTTAAGTTATATTTCTATTTCGATGAAAACGTATTCTCTCATTTCAAACAGTTAATACTTCAATTAAAAGTTAATTAAACGGCTTGACATAATAAGGGATGGATGCTTGCATCGACGTGTTAATTAGAATTATAATAATAAAAAAGCCTTGTTATTAGTGCTTCTAGTGTAGATGTGAAATACAGTTAAAACTTTGTTTTTTTAATAAAAGTCCTGATGTAATTTCACAACGTTGAAAAACACATAAATATAAAATATTAACTACTGTTACTATCCTGCAAGCATTTGAAGGATTGTTAGTTGCAGATGTGTCGCCTTAGTCTCTTCTGGATAATAACTTCCTTCGAATATGTGCAGATTTCCAAACTGAAAATTCTCATCAGTTTGAATTACGCGAAAAGTCCCCATTAACATTAATTCAAAAAACTTTTTCTCGTTTTATACAAAATCACATTCAAGGAGTGTGCAACTGTTTTCAATTGTATATTTAGTGTATCGAATGAGAAATATATTTTATAAATTTTTTTTTAACATTCGTAAGATGGAAAATTATTGGGTGGAAAACCAACTTTCTACAATATGAAATATAATTGTTTCAAGGTGAAGGACTCTACTGTTGTTTGTATGCACTTTTCAATTGTTAGCGGATAAAATATTTAATTTTAAATTATCACTCAAAAATAACAATATCGCTGATTTCAGGAGAAAACATCATAACTCAAAAAATTAGTTCTACAGAAAATGTGTTCCAAGTTCTTAATTTACACGCAACTCAATGGAAAAATAAAAGAATACTCTTTTATTAATGAATTATGACTTTTTACGCAGGATAAAGAACGATATAAAGTACGTTATGACGTTGTTTAAGCAAATGAGCGATAAAACAAAAAAACATATCCAGACAAGACGCACAAAGAATTCTGTGTGGGTAGTTCTCCGCTAGACTGGGTGCTATAAAATGAAATCCTCAAAATCGTGCCGCACGAACTAGAGGAGACATTTTGATTCCATTTTGTTGGTACTTCATTACACAATAATCGATCGTAACTTTTTTAGTCAAAAATACAACTGAGAAGAGGGGTTACATATGAATGCTTCAGTTGTTAAATCGTTTAACTCCACCTTGAGATTTTTTCTAAGAACCACTCGAGTCTTTATCGTTATCATTTGAAAGAAGTGTCTCTTATCTGACAAATAATTAAGAACTGAAGTTTATTTTAAATACGAATAATTAAGAGTCGAAGCAGCACTTGAAACAAGTCTCAAGATGGAGTTAATCGATTTGGCAAATGAAGCATTACCACGAAGTGAGACCGACGTAATTGAATCGTTTGTTACTTTGTTTGCTGGGATGCTCTCACATATGCATAAAGATGATAAGTGATATAATAAAGTCGTTAAAAGCTGAAACTGATACAATTACAGTTGTCATACTGCACCAAAATTTTGTGACTGGCAGCAAATGTGTTGTAGTGAAAAATTTAAAAGAGAAACCAAAAAAAAGAAACAAATAAATGAGGAAATAAAACAAGACCGCTTTTGTAATTTGTACATGAATGTGAAATAAATCACTTTTTTATAATCGACTTTTACTTAGCGACTTTACAGAAGCAGCCTTTAAAATGATGCGGTCAACTTATGAAAATTAAGTAAACGAGGTACACAAGGGCCGACTAGATCTAATAAATTATTTAAAGGACACAATATTACTTTTTTAAATCGATTCTAGAAAATGTCTTTTCTCCATTCTCTGCGAGGATATTCAAAATTATATTCTTTTAGATTTATAATTGTGATTTTTATGTATTAG
The DNA here is from genome assembly GCA_963681545.1 of Germaria angustata. Classification (NCBI taxonomy): domain Eukaryota; kingdom Metazoa; phylum Arthropoda; class Insecta; order Diptera; family Tachinidae; genus Germaria; species Germaria angustata. Next base: position 140,532,749 of record OY812998.1, on the reverse strand, counting down.
AAGCATAAACTATTTCATAGAATTTTTTTCTTTTTTTTATGAAATCTTTTTCTTATTAACATGACCAACTAATTTAATAAAACTTAGAGAAAAAAATTTAATATCGTGACTTCTAAAAAATTTCTAAATTGGTAAATGCCAGAACAATATCTGAATGACTAAATAAATTCTTCAAAGTTGTTTCTTTAGTTCATGAGCGACATTGACAGTGAGCAAAAGAGAATTTAATAAGAAAATTTAATAAGAGGTGATACTCGTTCATTTATTCAAATAAAACGAAACACTTTTAAAATGTTATTTTCGGTCAATGCTTGTGTGTTTTTTGTTGTTGCTGTGTTGGTTTTTAGTTTTTTGCTCTCGCACACTCCAACAAATTTAGTAAGAGCATCCTTGTTGGTTACAGAACCGACATCAGGCTCAAATAGCATTACGGATAAGGAAATTGCATTTATTTCCTTTAACGGAAACCTTCGAAATGATAACAAGCCAATGATAACAACACAAAACACAGTCATGAATGCAACAATTGTGTCTACAGCAAAATCTGAGCCAGCTCGGAAACTGAAAAGGGGCAAGAGATATTTGGATTTATTAAGAACCAGTCGCATGCTCGTGAGTATTAAATGGACGAACAAATTAAATAGATAATGCCGTCCGTCTACGAAGTAATTCAGCATTTTCCCACTTTCCTTTCGAATAACTTAGTTTCGTGTGAATGCGAAAAACACCATTGTGCTGAAATCCACTATATGGGCTCATGGTTACGGTTTCCGCTGCAATTATCCCATAGAAAATGATAAAAAAGTCAGACCATTTCGCCGTGATACCTACGAAACGTTAGGGAAATTAATGGACAAGTATGTATTAAATCTGAACGATTTAAATTGTTTTGGTGCCACTTTTTTTTCAAATAAAGTTCTGTTGAACAATTGAGAGTGAAAGACTCGAACAGAAACTTGCAAAGGCATTCAAATAAATGAACAAAATTTTTTTGCATCCTAGAAGTGGTTTTGACGGCAAAGCATGTATTTTGAAGGCTTTCTGTGCGGCCCACATGGATCAAAGTATTGACGAGAACAGTGGAATACTTTTTAAACTGCTGAAGTATATTTTTACGTAAGATTTTTTGAACAAGAGCCTCTCTTCAGCATTTGTAGAATTTCAATATCTTACATACTTATCAATTTTTGATACAGATTTATTATTGTTTTTTTTTTAATTTCAGCATAAATGACGAGGACAGGAAGCATTTTCCGTATCTGAAACATGAGAACTGCCACCAAATCCTTCACAGCCATTGCCCGCTGAGTTTTAATAGCATTTCGCCATTTACCGATGATGTGTAAATCTATGTATTTCGAAATAAAAAGTTTTTTATTTGCAATAAAAATATTAATATTTGAGTCATTAATATAAAGGACTCGAAGTATGAGTCAAATTTGATTATATCCCAAGTTGGAGTTTTCGTTAGTCTGTTTCCTTAAAAATAAAGCCGATATAAATATGTTATGAGAGGCAAAGATATCCCGAGAAAAATTTTTTTAAAAAGGGAAGATCACATTAAATTATATCTTTTCTTCTCAAGCCTTATCTAGCAAAAGAATCTTTATCCTTTAACATAAATAATGTAATAATATCGATACTCAGTACATTAAATGAGCGCAGAGCAATTTAAGAGAAAATTCTTGAAAACTTGAACATCAAGAGGCAGGACATATTCACAAGTCTCTTGAAGTCTTGAAACTGGCTTAGCAATCCTACTGTTGTAGGATCGATGTCCTGCAAAAAGTCTCGTCTGTGTGAATTTTGTGATATATATGAAATATGCGTAGAGTGAAGGACTCTGCAATTAAACTGGCTAATAGGGTTCGATCTAACTTCTCTCATCCACTAAATGAGTCAGTTGTACACCATTCATATGCTCTGTAGTAGATCTAAGATCTGACCATTAACGATTAATGTAGTCGGGACGACTACATTAAGAACAACTGACAACAGTTTCCAGCAGGGGGCATATAGATGAACAAAAGTATTTTTATACGAGTACATTCATTATCCGATATTGAGCCGAGTATTGTCTGAAATCGTCTTTGCGCATGGCTTAGTGCTGAGAGCTTTTTTATTATGCGATCAAATTTACGAAAATTGTTCTGATGGTAGTGTTACCGATGACGCTATTGAAAACCTAAACTGCAAATTTTTTAAGGATAAATTTATGCAGTCATGAAAAATAAAGATTGGGACCAAAATATTACATACACGTACGTATGCATGTAAATATAAGGGGACACTTAATAAATTTTGTTGTTGGGCATGTATTCATATTGAAAATATGTAAGTTGCTTGTTACATATTATGATTATATTTTTGTAATTCTTATTAGTTTTTTTTAATTCCTTTTTAAAAAAACACAATGTTAAATTCGATTCAATCATTATAGTTGAAGGTCTACTGATGAGTTTGCATCAGAGCCAATGAAATGCAGACTAGTCGAAAAAAAGAAATAATATTTTATTTACTTTATTTGCAATCTCTTCATTAATTGTTAAGTTTATTGAAGTAGTTAAATTTTGTGTCTTTTATGCATTTTTGTTGAAAAGAAAATAAAGTTGAGGATGGTATTTTAAGTGATGGAATGTAACCGTGTTGTATCTTTAGTCTCTTGTATCATTTAACATGACATTAACACCGCCTTTTCCAGGAATGTAACTCAAATATGTTTTGATTTTTTTTTTGCACATCAAGTCGAATTTCTATAGACACTACTCGCTCTTTACTTCATCCCACGACCTATTTTCCCAGTTCCAGCACAATGAGTAGCCTGAGCAAGCGCAATCTTTGAGTGATGGTCCAGCTTAGAAAAAAATTTCCCCAAATGCCTGCAGCTTGTGACAACTAATTCACAACGTTATAAAAAATATAACATCGCGTCTTTATTCAAGGATCTCTTTTTATAAAAGTCTAACTTAAATCTAAGAATCTCTTAATTCTAGTGCGAATTATATATTAATGCTTTGTGTAGTATCCATCGGGTGGTGTTGAGTATTTGCCAAATGCCAATTCCAATAAAGAAAAGCCACAATCGTACTGTTCAGAGCAGTCGGCAACCGAACGTGCTTTCCGATAGGCACGATCATATAACTCCACATCCGAGTTTGCTGCTAATTCCCGCGTAAGCACTCGCTGCTTGGGCAAACTTAAATCGAAAGAGTTTAAGCGAATATAAATTTATTTGTTGGATTTCGAGGGATATGACTAAAATTTTTTTCTAATACCTAAAAATGGTTCTTAGCATTTCTCCGACCATGCTCATTTTGGTCCTTCGAAAATATTGCCGGCTCTCACACAAGGCTCTCAGTATACAGTCGCGTCCATTGTAGCCCATACTGCAAATATGAAAAGAGAAAAAAATATTATAATCGATTTTAAAGCAAAAAGACATCGTATCAAGGCCTGGGCTTACTTATCAACTACGTTTTCAATTTCTTTATATAGAGAACGTCTAGAGCGTCTGTGCCAAACTGCCACAGGAAACGGCCGTTTGGCGAACCCATGCAAATGATTTAAGATCCAAGTCGTATTGGGCAAGTCGTAAGCTACACCCCAATTTAGGCCAAAGCTCATATAGTTGTACCTGGGATTACCAATAATTCCGACTGTAAAACAAACAGCAACCTAAAGACCAACCAGACAAAAATGAATTTAGAGAAACACGTTCGGCAGTAGTGAATTGGATGCAAGATTAAGAAGCACAAACTCTACTATGAAGAAACCTGCACATTACGTTGCCTCAACTGCAGGAAAGTAAGGCTAACTTTTCAACAATTTACAAGAGTTACTAAAACTGAAAACTTGAAACATGAAACAATATCGGTTCTACTGGGAAACAAACAGTCAAAAAGTTTGTCAAGGTGGCACAGACAGTGAAAGTAAAGAAACCTTTGTCACGCACAAATGACTAAGTCACTACCACCGTTTTAGTAATAAATATTTTACAAACATACGGAAAATGATGATCCTTCAGGAAAAGAAAGATAACGTTTTGGACGAGAAAGTAAATGTTGCTGCTGCATTAATGTTGAAGACGATGAAGATGTTACACTTGTTGTGTTGTTGGTAATTGTATTTGTCATAATGTCAGTGTTCGCAACGATTGTTGCTGATTTGTTCTTGACTATAATCGTCCTGCTGCCGTCACTTTCATTATTTGTCATTAATGTGGTGACATTTGTGTCATAAGATTTTTTTCCACAGTTGGTGGTCCTTGTGTAATTTTCCATTGATGGTGGTGATAATGAATCGTTATCGTTTGCATCGCGCTCTCTAAGTTGCAATGTGTCAAATATGATTTGATATTTGCTGAAGTTCCCATTGCCAGCATTATCATGTGCTGCTGCAAGTAGTGAATTTTCGCTTGCCACTACTTTGAAAGTTTTTTCCTGCTCCACAAAACCTCCTGGTATTACCATTATGATCATGAGTGTCTTTATTAAAAGAATAATATTTAATTGTGGCGATGAAAAGATGTATAGTGATGACAATGAATGATTGCTGCTGTGAGGCATGTTGCAAGTGTGGTGAGAATTTAATAACTGCATGAACAACACAAAATGAAATGTTTGTACCTTGTTTGCTGATTGTTTGCAGTTTGTGCAATTGTTTTAATTTTTAATACAAATTCTATTTCAGCTTAACTGAACGTAAAAACATTCGTACTTCTGCTAATTGCTTCGTGTGTGGCATGAGGTATTGAACTCTACTAGAATTCAATTACAGAGAACAGATACAGATGCACGTTTTGGGCAAATGACGTGAAAATAGACTGTGTTAAAGTTTCACCGTTTTGTTGTTGCAATGCATATGTTTGCTGTTTTGTGGTAGAGCTTCGCCATTGAATTTGTGTATTTTAAAATCTCTATGTGTTGATATTTTACACAAATTCACACTTTCATATGCTCACTAACACATGCACACAAACCTAAACATTGAGCTGTAGTAATTGAGGCATTCACAAACACACAGCAGCTGTCAAAATGAGTGCAGTTTGCTGTCAGCATTCATGTGTAATTATACGTACAAAGTTGTATACAACCTAAGTTGCAATTGCAACAGATATACATATGTACGTATGTACGCATGTAAGCATGAATATATGGGTGAATGAATTTCCAGGCGAGTTACAAGGTGTACTTTTTGAACTTTTTGGCCATTTTGAAGGAGAAATTGTACATGTTGCATATTTGAATTTAAAGAATCTATAATTTTACTATTCACCATTAAAGTACGTAACACGCTGGTATTATTTCCGTATGTATCAGTCATAATGTTGGAGTTATAATTCAACTAATTTGTCTTAATGCACAACATGTTGCTAAGGCATACTAAATACAAAGCGAAGCAAATGGCAGCACATTCACATTTTAAAACCACATAGGATTTTAATGTTACACGAAAGTGCTCATAGTTGACATGTTACAATTGTTAGAGTCATGTTGCTGCCACAGTGCATTTGTTAGTAGCATGTGAGCACCCAGCCACATGAGCGCTGCTTGGGTGTATGTGTCTCTACACATACATACTAATATTCATTACTAACTGAAAAATATGCAGTTGCAATGAAGAAAGAATAATTTATTTATATGTGTGTTGCATAAATTCTTAATAATTTTTTAGTGTATAATTTTTGTGTGACCATTTGCATGGTTTTCCATACGAAGAACTTCATCTAAACATATTACGAAGTTGTTTTGAGCATTTCCTTTGGTTTTTAAGAACTCAGCGATTTTATGTTTTGCGAAAAACTTATAACAGGCAACCGGAGTGGAATAGTGGGTAGTGTTTTAGTCTGTCTCCCGATCCCCAGCAAATATTTTGCAGCGAGATTTCGCTGTTGTACTCATGAAATCAAGTTGCAATATACAAATTTTTATATGTAATATGTGTATATGTGTATGTACATATCTACAAAGTAAAATTGTACAGTTTTGTAAAATAAAATTTTTATGGGCTGAAAGAGGATGTTGCTGCACATGGCGAGTTGAGTTGACATTAGAAAATTTTTCAAAAGTTGGTTTTCATAGAATACTGAGGCTCATAATTTCTTTTTAGGATGCTTGCTTTGTCGTATCATTGAACATAGAGTAATAAAGCCCCTTTTATGGCTCCGTACCTAAAGGGTGACAGAGAAATCCATTTGTTTTCGTTGCGACATCTATCCGTCCGTCCGTCCGCCTCTATTTTAATGGGCAGAGTCGTACAATTTTCTTAAAATTGTCAGCAGACGTTGCAGTTCATCGCAGGTTTTGAAATGTTCTAAATTTATTTCTATTTCTTTGCTTTTCAACTTCCAAGACGATCATAAAGCTCCCAATGTAGAGCTTTCTTCCATCTGTAAGGATGGAAGTATATTTCACTCCATATTATTTATGATTTCTCTCTGGTGAAATCACACTTTTTTCTAATATTAAAATGTTATGAATTCCTGCATTGATTTTTCGCGATTGGGAAACTTTCGTTACAAGTCGCCTTAATACATATGGAGCTGTGAATGTGTGCTCTTACATTGGTATGTAGAGTACTCTGAGGCATTCAATCACCTGCGTGAATTTATATTGAATTTTTGATGCAAAACCAATCTCTGATAATGACAACAATGTCGCCAGACTGGCAATTCAAATTGATTGTATGGCCAGCATCAGACATTCCGTTCGCTTCATTTTCCATAAGACCTTTCAATGTAGTTTGATTGATGTGATTTGTGATTTTCTATAAAGGATTTTTAGATTGCATGTGCGTTAGGCAGGTGGACAGAATCACCACAAAATCTAAAATATAAATTGAATAACAACGAACAGAGAAACAACTTGTGTGGGCTAATAAAACTAGCAAAGTTTTCCCACACACTAATGGACGTTTAAGACTTCTAAGAATGTGTTTTAATTGCCTAAACGACCATCCTTTATAACATATGTATGTTTAAGCAAACACATTGATTAAGGTAAATAGCCTCGAGACATACTCATATGTAGTTGCACGAACGAGTGAAAGAACAATAAAATTATAAAAATGTTACTACTGCTGCAGGCGGATAAAGTTTATATGAAAATTAGAAGAAAACATTTTGCATTTGTATTGCAAGATCTTGATTTTTGTACGTTTATATCGAGGGCTTATAGTCAAATTGTGCTATCTGCAGATTTGTCTAAAATAGTTTTTTTGATGTCAAACTGTTTAGTAATTCATTCTGCATCTATGATATCAATTTCGTGCAAAAATTTTTTTTCTATCACCATTATTTTCATGTTTTTGTTTTTTCAATAAATCTCTATTAATAAGAAATTTAAACGGTTTTTTATTCTTCTAAACAATTGTATTTTTGTAGATAGCACAATTTGACTATTAGCCCTCGATATATCAAAAATTATTAAGGCAGCTTATCAGTTATTGAAAATTATTAGAATCTATCTAAATCATATAAATATGTTTTTCCGGATATTAGACGTTTATTGCAACTTCCATTCTCTAATAAAATTTTTATCTGGACTATTAGTGTAATGGATTTTACGAACTTCGATAACGAGTCTTGAAGATGAGCTTGTGATTGCCTGGGATCGCAGATAAAATAAGTCCTTCACTGCAAATTCAAATAAAATTATGTGTGAATTTTTTATATGGTGGAGTCATAAGAATTCCCGTATACTTTTCCTCTGCATGTTCTATGTAAGTAGTTTAGTTTAATAATTGGTGAGATACATGAAATTCAGACGAACATAGGTAAGCGGATGTAGAGGGTTCCAAAAATAATATTGATGTGTTTTACCGCATGTGTTGGAGTTAAAGTTGAATTTTCTTTCGCACATCAGCTTTCACTTAAGAGCAGTTCCTTCTTAATTATAAAACTGTTGCGTAGATTAATCTATTAAAACTTACTAAGCGGGTCTACAAACTCAATTTTGCTATTTTTACACTTGGCTTCTTGGATGCTGGCATCTCCAATGTGAAGCATCCTGGATTTGTTTGATATGATTTCAGAAATTAATTAATGATCAGCAGAGTAGCAGGGCAACTAATCTCAAACGTTATTGATTTTAACATGAACAACGTCCCCAGAGAAGTAATTTAAAGTTAAAAAATTCAAGAAGAATGATGACAGCACAGGCTCTTTCAGCATCTTTGAGGAAATATCTGCATACTTCCCACCAGTTAATTATAGCATGAGGTAAATATCTGCAGAATAGCCATCAATTTGGTGGAAAGCATACAAAATACAAATTCTTACAACTTCTAGATCGTAATCTTAGCATTTTCATGACTTCTTTTGAAGATAAATTTCACTGGTCCTTAGGAATAATCAGCGGTTTAACTACAAAGTTTTTATCCTTAAGGATTCACTAGCTACTGCTAGTGAATCGAGTGTTAAGTTCTCGAAAAAATTTAGAACGAGCTTTTACTTTATTTTAAATTTCTTTTACTCATTGCCATTTTGATGTATTATTTTTTTAATTACAAAACCACACTTAACATTCTATTTAATTAGAAAATTTCAATCACCCAAACACTTTATTGCGAGGGCATATAAAATGAACTGGATCGCTGTAAAAATAGGCAAAACCAAATATAGTTTTATCCGTTTTGGAAGTGTTGCCATGTCATATAAAACGCCTGTGCTGTTAGTGGTTGTTAAAATATTTTTATGGAAAGGAGAAACAGAATAAAATTTCCTTTTGACGGTTTCTGATGTAAAAATATCTAAACTCAGTGTTTAATCCACATCTGCGTATGTGGAAAAGGGTATTATTAAACCGTAATAGTTTTTTGCACACATTTCGTTCGACTTATTTCATTGGCACAATGTTGCTGTCGGATGTAAATGTGTCTTTTAATAAAAAATTGGCAACTTTATACTGCAAACAACTACAAAATACATCTATCAGAATGTATCCATTGACCATAAAAACCACAACAAAGTAAAAAAAATATGGGAAAAGATTATATATAGTACTTTAAAAATAAATTTTTATTTTGTTTGCGGAGCAAAAAACTAAAAGCAAAGGAAGCCAATTTAGATGCCAATAAAATGTTGGCCAATATTTTATTGCAACAACCACATAAATAAGCACTGACACATTTGTCTGTCTACACAAGTTCATACATACACACATCTATTCATATTTACATGTATTTGTGTATATACTGGCTGAAACAATTTTGTGAAATGAACTACACTTGTGCAAATAACAACAAACAATCAAAACTTACAAATCACATTTGCAAACACTATCCATGTTTGCTTTTGCATAAGCCCTAATGAAGGTATTTGCCAGACTGGGCGATTTATCGCCATTTTAACGATTTAGGAGTTTTAAGAATCTTACATATGAGTAGAATCAGTACTTGTGCTAACACTGCCTGATTCCGTCATATTTGGAATTAGTTTAGTGCATGTGGAGTTGAATAGTCCAAACAGGATTTTTTTTTGTTTCCAGAAATACATATTTCTTATTAGAAAGGAAGAAACGGAAGCACGTTGCTTTGTTGCAAATTAAAAACCATGTTGCCACTACGATTGCTCCGAAAAATTCAAATAGTTTATACTATAGTTGATGGCGGAATGTGTACCGGACAGGCAGACCAGGTTGCCGCAACAAGTCGCTTTAGTATTTGCAACGTGTGAGTTTTACATATAGTGTGTAGTCAGGAATCAGTAGCAAACAAATTTTTTTTATAGATCCTTAATATTGAAATTTATTATTCGGGATATTCTCCCCATCTAATCGTTGAAACAATTAGAGCTTTTGCAAAATGCATTGTTTGTTGTGACTTTAGCTCTTCATATGCCAACATTTCGTGGGTGGCTAAACCAAATCATCAGTGAAGTTTAAGCAGTTTGAAACCATTCAACCTCGGATGTTTATGCCATACGCCATTGGGCGTTTAATTGTATGAATGTTGCAAGAAAAATTAAATAGTCTCACGTGGTGTATAATTGTTTGTTGTGTTGTTTGTATAAAATCATTCTAAGCCTACTATTGGGGTCCAGGGGGTGTAATGATAAGGCAAAACTTCTGATTGGTTCTACTTGGTGAATCCAGAGTGATCCTTATCAATTACACTTCAAGTCGACTCACAAACCTCCACGTGGTGGTCCCTGGGCGATGTTCCTGACACCCGTCAAACATCGGCGAATTGTGAGAGGCGCCTGCAACGTCTGTTCTCCTAGTTGGGGCGGTTGCAAGCGGACGTCTGTTCTTATACTAAGCGGTTCGCTATATAAAATGTATTTTACACTCAGCCAGTCTGTTGGCTTAGATGGCAGCCCCATCATCAGACTAGGATGCAGTAGACTAATCATTTACTCATCCGAAATATAATGATTAACGAAACCTCAAACATTAGAGGCCCTATGCTCCTTATAGGATCGATGGGAACATATATATATATATATATATATATATATATAAGCCTACTATGATTTTGTATTTTGTTTTGATTCATATATATATATATATATATATATATATATATATGTTCTCATCGATCCTATAAAGAGCTTATACAATATTGAATTCTCATATTGTATTTGATTTGTATGGCATAAAAATCCGAGGTTGAATGTTTTCAAACTGCTTAAACTTTACTGATGATTTCGTTCAACGACCAATGAAATGTCTCCATATGAAGAGCTAAAGCCACAAAAACGATGCACTTTTATGAAACTTTGATGAGAGTTATATACATATCCGTGTTACTTATATTTTCGCCAAACTCATTTTAAATTGGATTCCTATTCACCCCAAGAACTCAAACTATTTCTCTTCATGTGCATTCTATTGTATTTTTTTATTTAGTTAAGGACTTTATTTCAGCTGTTAAAAAAGTGATATTTGAAGACAAACACAGGGAATAACTATAATTTCGGGAGACATTCTCTTATGAGACCTGCAACACAACACACAAATAGAAATCCATACCCGTAGGAAATACCAATACAAACAATTATATATTAAAATGTACATATATATGCATATATTACTGTCACTTCAGGCCTTATTTCTATTACTTCACTTCTAGATATTATTATTCTAATGTTTTTTCGCAACGAATTCGTTCAAATCATTTTTAGAGCATCAGTCACTGTGCAAAATTTTCGCATTCCCTTTTAATTGTTTGATGATACACAATCCATAAATGTTAATTTGGTGGCAAAAAGTTTACATTTAAGCACATATATACAGATATATTAAACAAGGAATACATTCTTACATAAGTACATACATACTCGTATGAACGTGAGTATCCATGCAGCATGTTGAATGTGTTGAAAGGTAAAACTCATAACATTTCCTAGATGTGAAAAAATGAAAACGAAACATATTATTGACAAATTCATGGGCATGAATGTGTTCTAAGGAACTGTTCGGGACTTTGACGGAGACTTAATCTTGAGTCATCAAAAAGTATTTTCGAAAAGCGGAAGAACGAGCAAAAAACCTGGGAGTTCATTTTTAATCACTCCGTACGGCTTTAATTTTTTTGTTCTGATGTCTTTGTATGAGTGTTGAAATCCCTTAAGAAGAAACAAAAAGTATCAAATGTTTTATTTCCTTCTTAATAATCATAGAAAATTTTAATATCTGAGTAGACATTTCGCTATTTGAAGTATGGAATACGAGTAAATAATTTGTCAATTTGAAATAAAATTGACTTACTGAGCTTTTTAATATGGTCTATTATTTAAAAGAAATTAAATATTTCCACACACTGTGGGTGGTTTCTTCAGTTAATTCTAATACGTTAAAATTTTAAAAAATACCAATATTGAAAAAAATATTAATAAAATTTTTCAACATCAAAAATTGACAATTGAGGAAATAAATAAAAGAAAAACCTTCCTACATGAAAAAGTCAAAATGAGACAGGTGCACGCCACTCAGGCTGAAAAATTGCTTAAATGAAATCAAATATTATTAACTCGCCGACAAAATCTCAGTTTATAAAATAAATATGAATTCAAAATCACCAAACTTTTGTTCCATCTTTGCGTTAAATAACAATTTTAAAAGTACCGAGTTCGCTTAAGCGAAGTGATTATCACCCATTCAAAGTCCGTTCTTACGTAAGCGAAAAACAATTCGTAAAACCTTGAATTTCCGCTATACCGAATACAACTGTCTTCAGTGTAGTTGCATTCTAAAAATGGCATGTGAAGACTTCAGGGAACAAATATCTTCTAATTTTATTTAAAATGAGATAATAATTATTTGACTCACCCATTTATTAGAATCTCCAGTTTACCATACAAGTTCCGGCGATGTCGGCGCTTAATTTGTGGACTTACGTTCTGCTCTTGATCTTTGGAATCAAAGCCATTGGCATGTTGCAACACCCATGTTGAGTTTGGCAGATCATAAGCAATGCCCCAATTCAAACCCATACTCAGGTATTCAGTCACCGGATTTCCAATAACTCCAGTTGTCAGACAGACGGCTGTCTGTTTACAGCATTATCGAGAAATGGCGGTAAGAGGATACGATTGAATTGTTATTAAAGGGAATGTAAAGGTATGTATCTTTCGTTTTATGAAAATATTTAAAATAATATAAGACGAAAGAAGTATAGGTCATATTTGATTTTATTTGTGACTTAGTTGACCTTATATAATTAATTCGTGGCAGGTGCGGAACCTGCAATTTTTCACTGCCGACTTTCGGTTGGGCGCACGCGTAAGCCCAAGTTTGACATTTAAAGTATTTTTGCATTGGCGGCTTTTTTCGGGGTACAATGACTACTTTTTTTTCTGGGGTATGTCGAGGACCTGGCCTTGTTTTCTAAAGCATTTATGCGAGCGCAAGATCTTTCTCCCCCGTGGTATGTGTAAGATCGGATACACTTTATATATAATTTTTGAGTTGCCTAAAGGGTTCAAGGCAACCGGCTTAGCTTTCCAAAAAATTTCTACATTTTGGACTCATTACGTATTTTTCGGTTCTGTTTCATTGGAACTTATTTCATTTTTGAAGGAAAAGCCTGCATGATAATATTTAAATTAATAGAATACATGTGCACTTTGCCAATATAATTTGTTCCTTGTATATTACGAGTATAAATTGAAAAAAAGAAATAGCTCTGTTTAACCGATTTTTTTAGTTTTTTTTTCAGATTTTTTTTCGAAATTTTGAAAAATTTGTCATAATATGCGTTATATATAACTTTCTTTTTCTTTTTTCTGACATTAGTATTTCATTTTAGTTCCCAATCATTTTTGCGATTTTCTTTCTTATTTATTTGTGTATTAATTTTCAATTCATTTTAATTTATTTCTCCAATTATCAACATAATTGTAAAATTGTCTCTCGGATGGACAGACGGACACCATTAGCAATTTCTTTGTGGAATGTCAAAGTCAAAATGAAATGACAACCTCTCGATGACATGATAAGACAACTTACCGAAAATGATGAGCCAACTGGAAAAGCAATGAAACGCTTAGCTCTGGAATGCTCTACCCCATTCTTGTATCCCATTGGGCCGTTTTCTTTATTTTCGCTTTCTATCGCACTGAGAACATTATGAAAATCAACGCCATTCAAACTATTCATTGCATTCTCTTTCGCAAATGCTTCCACTTTATTAGGATAGAAGAGCCTTGAAAGGAATACAAGTGGCAAAGCTTCACTTAAGAATTCCAACACTTTCATGGCCATAAATTTCTCACATTAAAAGGAAGGTGAAGGAAATCTTTTATTATGTTAAATTTTCTTCTCTATATGCTCGTGTTTTATTTGTTTAATTTTCCACTGAAATCAAAAGGATCGTAATTCGATTATTGGCATGCGCTGAGTTTTTTGCGGCGAGTGTGGCAGAGACGCGATGTTGTGCGGTGGGGTTCGACTGGTTGCTTAACTCGATTGGCTTTTATTAAATAGCCAAGAGTAGAAAACTTTCTAAAAAATATTAAACAATAGAATTATTTTACTGTTTTTGTAGCTTCTGGCTGATTGGGCCGAACCGTGTATCATTTGAGGACAAGTTCTTCTCTTTAATTGTAGTTGGTTGTTAATTAAATTAGTTCTTCATACAAAAACTCAGACGAAACCAGTTCGAGTGGGTAATTTTTGTTCTTTTTTACTTTTATTTGAAAAAGATTTGAATGTGAGTCAGCAAGTGTGCGTGTGCGGTATAAAAATACTCACGGCTCAGAAGATGATTGTGCCTCGGTTTGGTTTTTCGTTACAGTGGTTTTGGGATGTAGTCAATGATTGATGAAATAGGTGAATGCAGTTTCGATTAGTCTACTTCTTCAGCTATAAATTTGATGTGTCTTTAAAGTTCTGTAGTGTTTAGTTTGCTAAAACTGTTGGGAGTGCATTAATTGTATGTTGGAGTTTAAGAAGTCCATGTTCTAAATATCTGGTGTCAACATCAGCAACTACGAACTGCACTCAATGCGGTATTTAGCAATTAACGACATTTAGTTGCAAACACCACTTGGAGTTGAATACACATATTCTTGTGTATGTCGCCATGAATACATTTATTTATCTTGTATTTCTAAGTGAAGTTCTTACCAATTGTGGATTTCATATTGTGTGTTCGTCCACAAGAAACAAGAAAACTTTTTTAGAGCAAAATAGAGCAAAGGAAATTTTCCTTAGAAGATCTAAAAGATATTTGGTGTTTGAGAAAGGAGCCACACTGACTGTAATTAGATTATCGCATTGTGTTTGAAAGTAAATTTTCCAGTTTGATTTTTAGTTTCAGGGCAACATTGCGAAATCGATTATTCCCCCCGCACCAAGAGGACTAAATATGATTACGGAATATACATTGAGTTATGAGCTGCCATCGGATCTTCCTGCATTCCAGATGAAACACTCAAAAACCACGCAAAGACCTGCCACTTCTACCACCAAAATAACTTTAAATCCTTCCTACCAGAACCACATGATTGTCCCCTACAGTCATGATTATTTAATGCGCATGCATCCGGAATATTTGAATGCAGGTTTAGTACGAAGAAAATTCACTCATTCCAAGACGCAGGCTTTGAGGAGAAGCTGCTCTAAGCAAAAGTTCTACGATTATAAGAGGAAACAATCGAATGTCTGTCTGCACCGAGCTAAACGCAATGAAGATTGGAGCCTCTCCAAACTGACCGTATCCGAAAGAATGTTTTACGATCTAATTGAAAAGTGGTCTTTAATGTAAGTGGCAAGATATTGGTAATTTTGCAACAACAAGGACCATTGAAGCGATAATTTTTAAAGGAGACAAGAACGATTATATCTCTAACATTTTTTTGGGGATACTCTTTGCAGCTTAAATTTATCCAAGAGCATAGATGCTGAAAGCTGCCAACACGCTGGTGGCGGCAAAAAAAGCCTAGTCCATCAATTGGGTTAATTTGACTATTCCTGTCTTCTTCAGCAATTATCATTTCAATTTCAAACGGTTTGACTTCGGAGATTAAAAGTAATAATGAAACAGATTTGCTCTTTGATTTTTTGTTGTTGTTGTTGTTGCTTTTTGGCCTTTCAATTTAGTTGCACGTAAGTGCATCATCGTTATATTTTCCATTTTAGCCATGGTTTTTTGCCACGTTACTGTTTCATGCGAACTCTGTGCGAATCATCGGAATTGCTGCTGCCGTATGGCCACTCATTGCTACATGACGTTATTCACATACTCTTGGGGTGGGTAAGTGTTGGCTGCATGAGCCAACCGTCCTCTACACACACATACACATACACATGTTTTTATCCCAAAAGTAATACGTTTAAATGCAACTTTGAAACGCATGCAAATTTATGCATCTGATGCATGTAGGAATGCGTGATGTTGTATTTATTTCAATATTTGTTTACAGGTACACCAAACCTTGGGCTTTCCATCATAAAATATTTGGACGTTCATTAAGGAGGTGGTATTCTATCGATGAATGTTCTGAACGATATGGTCGATATTGTCGTCTGAGTTGGATGGATTTCATAACAAATTTGGTTTATGGCTCGAGACCTGCTGTCCAAATGCGTTGAATGTAAAAATAAAAATTATAACAAAAATGTTGCTGATTATAAATTTGTTTGCTTGTGTTCCATACATACAAGCATTCATATGTATATGTACATATGTACGTGCATGTGACATGTATTGAAGACGGATGTGTGCCTGTGTCTGGTGTGATAATGAATTTCAATAAATTCATCCATTTATTTATGGAAAACATTTTTGTTTCATATTTATTTTTTAAAGCTCTTCCTATTAGCGTTTCTGAAATTACTACATACATATTTATTTATTTATTTTTATAACAAGACTAATATTTTAAAATAGTTCTAATACCAATAGTTCGAACAGGTAGAAAAATGTTGAATATTAATTGAAAACCCTTGCAAATAAACTTAAAAAATGAACTTAAAAATTATTATGATTGTGCTGAAAGTATACATTTTATAACCAAAAATAGATACGACAAGTGCTTAAGAACTTTCCAGAGAATTCATGAATATATAATTATAGTGGCAGCCAAATTCGAATAATTTCCAATGAGTGTAACATTGCAGGATGACTTCTTTAATAATGCGTATTCTTTGAATCGGTAGGTTTCTTCAACATATGGATTAATATCTAATTATTATGTGCGTTTTTGTTGTTGCAAAAGTAAATTTTTTTAATTGCCATGAGCTGTTAAGGACTGAGGATAGATTTTATGTCTGGAATATTTAAGGATTAGTTAAAATTTTTATTTGTAGGAAAAATTATTTTCATGCAAATTTAAAGATGTAAAAATTCTTTTAATAAAAATGTCTCTTCATACACAAAAGAGCTTCACAGATCTGTTTTTGTTGTTGTTGTTGCAATAACTGAGTTTTGGAAGCAATGAAAATTTTATTCTTTAAGAATGTCTTTCATTTCTTTATCACTTGGCTTAATCAACATTTTGTTAATGAGGTTTTTAATTATGCTGAAAAATGGGTACTTTGGAACCAACTAAAATGTCGATCTTTAGGACCCACTTTCATTTTTGCACTGGGCTGTTTTCTAAATCATATTGCCTATTTTTTTGGTATTGCTGGTAAGTTCCAGAGATGGAAAGCGGTCATTAAGAAATTGCCATTAGAATATTAAACTTCTGATACGAATTAGATGATTACTACGATTAAATTTGCCATGTCGCCGCTCAGTCATAAATTTCGCAAGAAGGCAATCAAAATTCTAAAAAGAAAAAAGATCTAGTACGAGAATTTCTAAAATACTGGTATTATTTTAAAAGGACAATAAAATACTTGTATTATGTTTCTAAGCCAACTAAACACATTTGCACTACAACTTTGTTAGTATTTTTAGGGATATTTTTCAACGAAATCTAGTTTACTTTGTTGATCTATCGCTGGAGAAATTATTTGCTAGTATTAGATGATAATCTGAATAAAATATGAGGTAAGCAATCGCGCTGTGGAATATTTTGATTAAATTTTGTAACTTTCTATGCCACATGTGGACAGATATGTCCAAGATTCACGTCAGTACCTGTCATGAGACCGAACCTGACGGTGCTGTCCGCACTGGGTGAATACAATGCGTCCACCAACGCCCCCATTCATAATAAATTATACATGAGTACTAATTCGAAACCATGCATTGGACATGGCCTCCCCCTTGGTCAGGAGCGGAGCCTATCTATGGGTCACGGCACCCGGTTGCAATGCAACTCCACACCGAGGCTATGCTCTCCCGCGATTTGGGTTTAAACCACAGCCACCGCGTTACTCCCCGAAGGGCCGCATCATAGTCAGGAGGGAACCGAAGTTCCCGGTCAACCTGACTCCCGTGGTACCAGAATTAAGTCTCCGGTTAAACCTCGTAGCCAAAGCTACTGCCAGTTGAACACCAAATGGTTCCGGACTGGTGGCCCACCACCATCCACATGTGGACAACAGTAAGTCTCAATTTTGGCAATTTGAATTAAATAATTTTATCGATTTTTTTTTCGTGAAACAGTGAAACAAGTAGAGGCAAGTCTTGCCCCCGGATATTTTTCAACCTCTGGGTGTCAATGTAAAAACTTTGGGAATCACGGTCGCGAAACAATAACTGACGTTGTCGTTGTATATGTGAAGAATACACACTGACTGTATAAT
This sequence comes from Germaria angustata, assembly GCA_963681545.1. Taxonomy (NCBI): domain Eukaryota; kingdom Metazoa; phylum Arthropoda; class Insecta; order Diptera; family Tachinidae; genus Germaria; species Germaria angustata. Next base: position 140,514,609 of record OY812998.1, on the reverse strand, counting down.
GAATGAGTTTAAAAATGGAAAAGTTTTTCATAAACTTGTGACTACAATTTATACGAGCAGAAAGAAGTTTTAAGATAATTTCATGTTTATATGCGTATCTGCTTGTATGTCTGTCCGTCTGTCCGTCTGCCCGTCTGTCTATCTTGTCTTTTCTCGTTATTGCTTTCAATATTAAGTGTGCGAGGAATTTCAATTAAATTTTAAAAGCTATTAAAGTGATAATATTTCAAGTAAACAAATACAACAAAAAATTTAAAAAGCAATTACATTGAAAGAAACACTATAGAGATAAATATTTGAAAATATGGAGCTTTAAAGAAGTTGGGGTGTTGTTTATCTATAAATCGTCAACAGTTGGTTGAAATCTGTTGCAATAAACGTGCAGCAGAAGTGTGCTCAAGTATAAGAGATCATGCGATGTTCAAGAGTTATAGCATATTTAATTTCATTAATAGTTTTGTCGTCTGCAGAAACTTATGATAACTCCACACAGCGCTTAAGCCGCCGAAAAAGGTACGTTGCCTTTCCAGATGGATCTTCTGTTTCTGTAAGTGATGGGTGTTCTTCAAATTATTACTTGATTAGCAAAATTATTTGATGTTATAAGGGAGCCATTTGTTTAACGCTTGGAGTTGTGGGAAACCCTAGTAGAGACTATATGAGTTGGGCCGTAAACTGGGGTGTGGCCTATGATTTACCAAATATCGAGTGGGCGCGTAAACATGTCCAGGGTTTCAAAAATGCAACTAAAGCCATCATTCAAAGACGGTCCAGAAGAGAACTCTATGAAAAGCTCGAAGTGATGATTGAAAAGTGAGTATAATACGGATATAAAATAAATGTAAGAGAATTTTCTATTTTAACTGTCGACCTTTATAATTTGGTCTAGCATGGGATTCAGTGGCAGTGATTGCATAGCACGAGCTCTTTGTGAAAGTTCCAAGATTCTGCAACGTTTACGCAAGCGCCGGGGTAACATGATTGAGGAAATTATTAAAACTATTTTCAAGTAGATTTAATTTCTCATATTTGCTCTTGAAATGACAAATTTTTCCTTCTGTTTTTCAAGTTTCCCAACGGCCCCAGTCGAGTACCAGGAGCCAGTAAAACATCATGTGTATGATCGCATCTATAGAAGGGGGAAGCGTTCTGATATTGATTGTGCCGTAGAATACTCCTCTTGTCGATTTTCTTTGCTGGAAATGGCACTTGGCAATTATTCGCTTGGAACAACGAAGTTAAGTCATAAACAATAAAAAAACATCAAACTGACCTTTCGGTGGAATTAATTTTTTTGAATCGTATCTCCACCACAAAAAAAAAACGTAAGCGACAAACACGATATTTTACAGGAGAAACGATTTTATTAACTGCCCTTGAACTAAGTTGTAAGGCTACTGTAGGATAGATTTTCATCTAAAATTTCTAATGCCACTTCTAACGATTATATAATTTTCAAATTCAATTTTGAATTTTGTGACCATGAACTAGCAATTGCGATGAGGAAGTGAAAATTTTATCGCATAACAATAAATTATACCTAAATTTTTTAAATAAAATTTTGTTTATTTCTAAAAAATTTATTTCCGAAATATCTTAATATTTTGGTTAAGGTACTGCCCTCTTCCTTTTAGGCCGCGTTGCTGGTATTTTATTTAAATCTCTGTATAAATCTTGCCCAGTTCAACACAATGTGCAAATAAACGGAAAAAACCATTAAGAAGAAGTTTTTTTTGAAGGCCAAAAGCTTTGGTGCTATTTATGGCTCACGGCTCTGTATAACTGTTCACTACGTTGTTGATAGGGACATATGAATGGTAAATAACTTGAAAGAAGATGCCACACGGTACGGGTGGAATTATTTTACCAACGACTTATGTGGTCGATCTTCTTAGCGATCACTTCTTTTCTAGGAATATGTCACGTCATATTATTGAGTCAGAATTATTGTCCCAATAGTTGGTGGATTGTGTAAAAAGTCGGCTGTTATTCATGCCACCAAATAATACGAGTATGTGATCGTAAACGAAATGGGCGGAATATATCATTAAAGGTTGTCCATAATAAATTACCTTGAAGTAAGAGATGGTGAATACTTTTTAGGTACCAACTCATACAAAAACCTAGATGGGTGCGCCCAGTCCTGATTGCAATACAAACTTTTTTGTTTCATTTTATTTACAAGAGGCTATGCAGAGATGGAAATGAAAAGATTTTAAATGATTTTTTTAAAACAAATTATTTTTCATTTCATTTATTTTTCGTTCATTTTTTATTTAATAATAACGCGTAACATTTATATAATAATTATTTTATTATTAATTTCATTTGCTTGTTTTTGTTTTGTTTGTTTTATTTTTTTGGGGGTTTGTTCTCTTCTATTATTCATTTTTACCATTTTATATTTTTAATTAATTTTCTTCTTTTTCTTTTAAATTAATATTTTAGTTTTGTGTTCTTTGTTAATTTATTTTTAAGAATAATGCCATAATTTCTTACAAATTGTAAATGATTTTTTGTGATTTTTTTTGTGTGTGTTTTTTTTTTATATTTATATTCTTTAAACATTATTAATTTAAAAAAATGTTTGTGTTTTTGATGCATTGTTTTATTTTTATTATTGAAATAAATAAATATTTATATGTTTAGTTGTTGTTATTTAGTTCTTTAATATTACAAATATTATTTCATACATACATACATACATACTTCCATATGTATTTGTTTAAAAAAAACTTTTATACATATACATTTCCCATCTTTTTTCAATAATAATAATTATTATTTTATATATATTATTTAATTTTTTTTGTTTTTTTGATAAAGTGGTGTTTGCCCAATTTTTAAATTTAATTATTTTTTCTTTGCAAATTTTGGAATTTTTGTTACAGTTTCTTTTCGCTTTTCTGTTATTCAGCGTCTGCTTTGTATGGAATTTGTTAATCTTTTCTTTATACTAATTCCTATTTATGTCCTTTATAATTGTTGTTTTATTATTTCGTTAATTATAATTATTTGTTCTTAATAGAGTGTGTGTATTTTTGTGTGTATGTGTGTTTTTTCTTTAAATTTAATTGTAATTGTAATTCATATGTGAAATGTAAATGCATTATTTTGTTTACCTAGTAAATAATATATTTGTTTGTTTGCTTTCATTTAAATAGTGTTGTTGTAGGTTTCCACTTTTGTTGCTTTTCGTTTTTGTTTTGTTAAAACTACATTAAATATTTATATTCAGTTGTTTTTTGTGTTTCGCTCAAGACTCTTGTTTGTCAATGTTTGTATTTTCAATGAAATTGTTGTGAGCGTAGTTGTGTGTGTTTTTATTTCTGTATGTATTTATGTATCTGTCAGTGTGTTTGAATTTACCAATTATTTGCATTCTACAATTTAGAAAAAATTCAAATACTTTATCTATATTGTTTATTCAAATGCATGTATGTATACGATTTTATGAATATTAAGTTTTTATATGCAATTATAAAATCAGCCAGGCCATAATAATTGGAAAATTTTTCTTAAACGAAATTGAGTGACTTGTAACATTTCAGCAGAATAAATCGAATTAAATGAAAATATCAAATCTTCAATTAGGAAAGTTATTTTAAGAACCTTTTGAAGTCTTACAGGGGTTCATAATTATTTACATTGTCGAGGTGAAGTTTTGCGCTCGGTGGAACGCTGCGCAAGAAAACGATATCGCCTAAAACATGGGAAATGCGTATAAGAGAATGAATTAAATTTTAAAAAGAATTTATGAAATTTTTATAAATCACTCAGTTGAATATTTTTGTGTTTTATTTAAGAAGCTTTTATTGCCTCTTATATTTATGGCTGTGGCTGCATTTATTGTGGTGTTGTTTTCCCCAGTGTTGTCAATGATGTTTTTTGTAAATTTTTTTTAATTTTTTGCTTTTTATGTTACAATTTAAAATAAGTTTTAAAAAATTTAAAAAATTACAACAAATATTTAAACAGGGTTGTTTTTGTTGATGTTATTCTAAGACTTGTGTGGTTTTATTTTAGATTTTATTTAATTATTCAATGCATAAAAAAAATATATATATTATTTTTATCTAGGTTTTACTTAAATAAATTTACATTTATAGTTTTAATTTGTTTAAAAAAATCTTGTTTTAACCTAAATGTTAAGTTGCTATTTGCTCATAAAAATTATTTAGTTTAATCTAAGTTATGGAAAGTGAAGAAATATTTTCAACGATCTTGAAAGTTATATAAATGTGTGTATGTGTATTTGTGTGTTTATGCAAAATGGATAAATATTTAATTAAGGAAATTAAAACGATTTCCGATGAAATATTTTACAAAAGTTTGAAGATTTTTTAATAACTATGGGTTGTTCTTTTTTTTTATTAAATTAAGCTAGAAAACGATCTCAAAGAAAGAAAATGAAAAATGTGAATCACAACCCTTGGAAAATGAAATGCAGCTAAAACTTTGATAAAATTTACGTAAAAGTACCCGTTTGTCTTGTTTATTATATTCGATTTTTTAAATATTTTTTCTTTTAAATAATTTAAGCAATTATTTTTTTGTCTTTTTAGTTGTTATAGTCAAAGCAAATATTTTATTGTTGGTGTGTGAGTGTATTTTTATTTCAATATTTTTTTTTGCAATGATTTTTTTATTAAATATTTTTTGCCTTATGTGAAGTTTTTGTAACGAATATCTGATATACGATGTTGTTAGTATTTGTTGTTTTTTTGAAATTGAAACCGATACAATCCAGTGCTGTATTTTGCTTTCTTTTATTTATTTATTAATTTATTATTATTATTATTGTTAATTTTTTTACTTTTTTCAACAAATTCAAAGAATTTGTTTTTTTTTTCATTGCAAAAATTAAATAAAACGAATCGAAGAGAAAACCATAATCAGTTGAAAACTATTTGCTGGTGAAACAGCAATTCTCTACTTTCTAAATTATACTTTTGTTTATTAATTTATTTACATTTTCTCTTTATATAAAATCATTTTCATTTTCGCAAAAAAAAAAATGATTCGAAGGTAAAACTGAAGATTTTTGCTAAAAAGTCACATATAATTTTTGGAGGAGCAAAAGCTTGTTGGCAGATGTGTGGATTGTGGCAGGGAGCACGTGTTCGTGTACGTTTTTTATGTTCAGCTGTATGTGTGAGTGCGAGTTTTTGTGTTTGTGTCACATGCGAGTTTACTTCTATTGCTTCTATTGTCAGGTACTTTAATAATAATGGTTTGAATTGGATTAATAAACTGTGTTTTGCTTTGGATTTATTTTGAAATATGAAGTGATTGGCTTTTGGCATTTGATCTGTAACGAGTTTCAGAATCACGATCTCAAAGCTTAGTTACAAGTTGCAATTAGTTGCAATTGGTTGCTGATCTATGAATTGTTTTGAGTTTCAATTTGAATGTTAGAAGTACATCTCACATAGTTCTTGTTGTAGTTGTGCGATATTTGTAATTGCAGGCTCCTTGTAATCCAGGCTCCTTAAAAAACCGATTAACAGATGAACTGCACTTGTATTTATGTATATAATAAAATAATGGTAAAAGAAATCAAAAATATAATTAAATTTTTTCTCCCATTTTAGTTGTGGCATGTTTGTTTTAGTTATGAATGTAGTTTTTCGCCTTTTTTATGTAATAAACTTTTTGACGTTTGTGATTTTAGAAAAAAAATCTGCGAAGAGACGACCTTTTATTTGGAAGACTTTTGATTTTTTATGTTTCATTTTTCTTTAAAATCAAGCTTATGCCGCATATCTGAAGTAATTTTAACACTTTTTTTTATTGAAACTGTATGTTTTTCTTGCTGATTTCTGAAAAGAGAAATCAATTTTTTAACAAAACAAAAATTATAAACTGAATTTTAATGAAGGGTTCAAAAAAATTGTAAATAACATATCTTTACTTTTATTATTGTTGTTATTATTATTTGGTTATAAAAAATTTCGTTGTTTATTTATGGTACATTAAATTTTAATGAAATAAATTCATAATAGTTCATTGTTTTTAAATTGTTAATGTTGTTTTTGATCGAGTTTTTTATTATTGGTTATTTAAAAAAGTAAACAAAAAATAGTTAATTTTTTATAAATATTTTTCGTAAATTTTTAGATGATGGAATTAAAAAATAATAAAAATGTAAAGTTTGCTTAAACGAATTCCTCCAATGAGCGCAAGTCATAATTAGCAAAATTTTTCTATTAATTCAATTGTCGACTCGTCTCTTGAAACTGATGAGGAGGTAAACATAAATTCAACTTTTATTAAATGATTGGCATAAGTTTCTTTAAGAGATCTAGTTTTAATGGTGTTGGCAAGTTTTCGGAATTAATATATATAGAAACAGACTATGGTTGCGTCTATTTGAATGCTTATTCAGTGAAACATCTATCCTCTTATGATGAATTTGAGCTTCACTTGGCCTCGCAGGTGAGTCTGGAATTACAGAGTATGTATTGCATTTCTAAGACCCATTGAATACGAATGAGAAACGTTACAAGCGATTTAATGCCATAGAAAAATTTATTGTCGTAACAACTAAGACAAACTGCACTTCGCTTGTTTGCAGAAACACTTCGAGGCGGTCTGCAGAACACCCGCAGACTACTGGTCTAGTACACTTCCTTGGAGGCACTAATAGCAGGTGCAATTAATGCCATAAATGACTGAAAGTTTGTATATTTTCAGGACATCATCCATGCAATAATGTACTGTTAATCCTTTATTTCACATGCGATTTGGTAAGATTAAAACTTTCGATGCAACACGTTTCGACATGACATCTTATCAAAAATTTAATGAAAAACTGCTGGAATCAGTTACAACAATTACGTCTTATGCAGAACTGGCAATAAAAAGAGAATTGTTGCACGCAGGTCGTATTTTAACTACGATTTAATACGATTCCTCATCATGCTGAAAGTTCTTCTGGTAGTAGTTTTTTGCCGAAAGCTAAAAGTTTACTTGTATACGTGGACATCAGTGGGTGTGAGGACAATAAAAAATTTGTTTTTCAAAATTTTAGAGTTCAAAACTATTTAAAATTATCATCATGTCATGTGCTGTGAGTTGCTCAAAGTGATCGTAGCTACTGCTCACCCAAGAGATGGGAGGGAGAGAGTAGCCAGTCATGATATCCGCGAATTGCGTCGCCAATCAGTCGTCAATCAATCTTTCCTCCTTTGAATTATCACTTGCTGAATTTGCGGAACATGAACACTGTGATAAGATGCGAACTACGCTTGTTTCATCATAATTTTTTTGATTTGCTTTAATTTATTTAACATCCCACTCGCTCTTATGCCGACCACTGAGTATAACAAGGCGATATTATCGTTTTAATTAAAATAAATCGCGAATACACAAACTTTACATTGATCGAGTTAAAAATTGAGATTAAACGAAGTAAGAGAAACCAAGTCCTGATTTTAATTTATTTATATTTATTTTTTATTGCTGTAAATTAATTATTATGAAAGTCTAACAATTGTATGTCTACATTTATTACTCGTACATACATTTCGTAGGTATATTTTTTGTGTATATTTTTTCATATTAAATCTTTAAAAAACATTTAGAATTAATAACGCTAAACCTTTGACAAGATATTTACAATGCAAAAAAAAAAGAAAAAAATAATAATAAAAGGATAATTGTGATTTAAAAAATGAGAATAGATGCCTTAATGCGTTGAGGTGAGTGAGTGAGCAAATGATTGGGTGGTGGTGTGCGTGTGTGTGTTTGTGCGTGTGTGTTTGTGTGTGTGTGAGTGTTTCAGAAATTATGGCTTATACTAATTTTTGTTACAAACTTACCCACAATGTTAACTTCGAACCCCGTTAATTTCAATTTTGGAAATTGAAATTTTTTAATATTCTTTTAATTATTTTTCTAAGTCGATTCTTGAGTGTTTGTTGTGAAATGAAGAATGTGCTGGTGTAAGGTCCTGTGTGTTGTTGTTGTTTCTTTTATCCATTTTCTATAACTTACTTTGTATATTTATTTATTTAGTTTTATTTTGACTATTTGGTTTCCTTGTCTCTTTGTGGCAGTTAATTTTTGTTTTTTTTTAATATTTTAATTAACGTAGAATAATAATTTAAATATTTTATTTTTTCTTTTGCTTTATTGAATTGTTTAATCCTAAATGTACAAATTTTGCTTTGTAATGCTGATTTATATTACAAATAAGCACAATTTGTGGCCTTTTTAAAATTGAAATAAAATTTTTGTTTTTTAATAAATTTGAATCACATGAACAACATAAAAGCAAACAATGTTTGATGGGTTAATGCATTAGATATTATTAGAAATATTTTATTGCTGTAAATTGGACTGATTTGTGAAAAACTTAAAATTTTTATTGGAAAATTCTTATGCGTAGAAAAGGAATCAAAGGAAAAAAAGAAATAAATAATTAATTTTTTTTCTCAATAAATTTTAACTTTTCCTTTTTATTTATCTAAAAACACAACCAATGAGAGCATATTTATTGTAAAGTTTTTTAATTTGCTTTATTTAAGTGCCATTTCAAATTGTTTTTCAATTCTTTTATATACGATTTGCGAGTAAGTGTTGCAGTACGATTTTATAAATAAAATTAATGGGGAAAAATCATTGTGCCTTCTTCCTTTCGTTTACTCATATTTGAAGTGGCGTAACGATTTTCCGAATAAGTAAAAGAAAACAGAAAATCATACACAATTTGCGTCTTATTTGAGGACTGGAATAATATTTTTTATACTTCTTATTTATTTGTTTAGTAGTTTTATTTTATTTTATTATTTCCGCTGATTGTCTAAAGTTAAAAAACCAATAAATTAACGTTCGAATAAAAATAAGAAGCTCAAACTGAAATGGTTTTTCTTTTCTTTTTTTTAAATTTAGCTTTTACTTTAAATGACTAATTTGGTAGTAAAACTTATTGTTTATTTTTTAAATTTAATAAATATTTACAATTGCTTTGCATTTTCTTGCGCATTGTGGGGTGAAATCTGCCTTGTAGTTTTCTTTAGTTTACAATAGAATATTTAGTGGAGAGTATTATAGTTGTTGTTGATGTTGTTGTTATACTTAATATGGAATTTGTAATAATTTTACTTTGTTTCTACTTCAGCCTTTGCTTAAATTTATTTATTAAAAAATGTGTAGACTGTTGGAATTTTGTTTCCTTCGTGTTTCTTTTAGCAACAATTCCTGGCTTAAAAAAGTTTTTTCTTTTTCATTTTGTTTTTCCTATGATTTTCAATAAGTTTTTCTTTTTGCTACTGTAAAATCTTTGCTGGTGTAAAATTTTTAATGATTTTCAGATGTTTTCATTGGATATTAAGCTCAATTTTAATAGTAATTTTTATTTAGTTTATTTATTTAACACCAATTTCTATTCTTTTTTTAATTTTTCGTATGTTTTTAATAACAAAAATGATGATTAAATTTAGAGAAATTTGTGTGTTTTACTATTAATATTAACTTATATTCATTTTGTTATATGTGAATTTGATTTTTTTAATTCATTACATTATTATACATTAAATTTATTTATATTTGTTTTGCTTATTTATCCATTAATTAATTTTAAATCTAAATTTTTATTAAAAAAATGTTAACTTTTTGTCCACTTTACTTTTGCATTTACACTTAAAAGGTAATTTAATTACTTATTTGTTTGTTTATTCACTTCTTTTTAATACATATTTTAAGTTGTTGTTGTTTCAATTGAATTTTCATTTTATTTTCTAGACTTTTATTTTTAAATATTAAATTTCTAGTTTTACGAAAAACACACAAATTGTCCATGAAAAATAAAGTTAATACGACTTAAAATAGGCAATTCACTAGTTGCAAGAGAATATGCATTGGGGCGAATTGCATGTGGGCGTATGTGGCATATCAAATTTTAGATTCTTTAAAGAAATCATACGCCACCGTTTGGAGAGAAGCCCTCAGAGCCAAAGGTGCAACACCGGTTACAAATAAAGTTTGCAAATTTATTTTAACAATGAGCAGATTAAAGTGAATTAGCATTTATATTGCTTGTATTATCTATCTTCCCCATTTGGCAAACATGTCTAAAATTGCACCACTCCATACTTACGTATGGAGTACATTGTTGAGCATTTTGTTAAGCAACAACGTGCATCTGTATTCCACCTCCTCTTTCAAGTTTCATTTTCGTGTGGTTGTGGCTGCAGAAAAAGTCAAACTATTTTAATTAATTTTTACTGCAATGTAAGAATGATAATAGAGCAAGAAATAATCGATTTGGAATTTTTAATCAAAGTTTTGCCACTTGAAATTTTACACTTAATGTTTTAAAGTATTGCCATTGATTATGATTATTTTCTTAAAATTTCTGCACAGAATTCCAAACGAGTGTCGACGCATTTTCCAATTATCGTTGAAAAAATGAATGAAGCAGAAATTTTGCTCGTTCATTTTGGTTCGTGGTTTAAATGAATGTCCTATCGGAAGGATTCGTTCTAAATCGCAACTTTTCAGGGATCAAAAAACCAAATCATGCATCGTTATATGATTGTTTGATTATATTAATTCATTCAAGTTCACATTATAAATATATTAACATTATTGTGGTTTTAGTTTAATTATTTAAGCCGAATCTCTCAAATTTCTATTTGAGTTGCCATTCTATATTCTAGGCCTAAGAGAAGTAAGTTTTTCTCTCATTATATCCCAAGGTCTGTAGAGGAAATTCCTACATTTTGGCGAAAGCAGAAAGCCTGTTTGGTTTCCTCTACACTATCGTTTGAGTGCTAAAAAAAACAAACACTTCTGGTGGCACTGAAAATAGGTGACTGCACAACAACGGGAAGCATGCCACACAACTCATCTCAACTCTTCTGTAAAATTTAATTATCACTATGATAATGACTTTTAAAACATTATTTCTCTAAAATGTGGACAAAATTATTCATATTTTTTATGAATTATGAACTAAAGCAAAGAGCACGAAACACAACATTTATGAAATATATGTTCGCAATAGTTTGTATGTATGTGTGCTGGGAAATTTCATAATTGTTTCTAAGTACGACTAGCTTTTGTGCTCTTAGTGCACGAATTTCGATACAAACGCATCCATGCACTCACATACACACACACACATACGTTGTCGTATGAAAACTTATGCTTGTAGTTGTACATTGCATGTGAACTTGTTTGGGAGAAGAGTTACAGAACTCTTCCTTTGTTTTCATTTATGGCGATGATTTTTGATTGGTCTAGTTATTTTTTCTTGCTTTTTCAAACTTAATTATAAGTTTGGAAGATTTTTTGTAGAAACTTTTGTACAAGCAAAATCCTTTGCTTTGTAAAAAATGGTTTCTATTTCTACTCTTCCAAAGATATTTCAATTCGATTGAGTGTTTTTCATAAATCTGATATGAAGACCCGGAAACATTTTTAGAAGTGACTTGATGTTATTTGACTTAAATGGTTTTTTAATTTGCAATTATCTTTAATATGGCCATTTAGGCATTCAAATATCTATTAACCATGTTATATGCGGCTTTCATGCAACACTTCTTGGAATTTTATGAATCATTGCTTTATTTATTATTTAGTATGGCCCTCCGATGTATGCGCAGAAGGTTGGCTTTGAAATCCTCTCTCTTACTCCTTGAATATATGACACTGATCCAATGTTTTATATTAAAATGTTGTTTTAGAAATAAATAAAAACTATATTATTAGCAAACATATTTATAATTTTATTTCTCTATGTTTCTCGAGCATTCCATTATTTTTTATACACATCCGGTTATGTCCGTCAAGGGTGGAAGAGGAAAAACTGCTTAAAGGAATATTTCTTAAGAATGCAATAAACAGGAGATGTTATTCTTATTCAAAATATATGTGACTATTTGAAACTACAGTCTGGTATGACCTGACATTTCTAAAAATTATCAGAATACATATAAATATTGTATGTAAATATGTCAAGATCACAATGAGATGACTAAAGAAGTCCTTTTGAAATTCGTTTAATCATAATAAAATCAACTAAGACTTACTTCCTATGGCTTTCGTGTGACTTTAGCATTTATGCTAAAAAATTTCAAAGCCAATATAATCTCTTACATACAGACATGATCACTTTGGGTATTTCCTTTAAAAATTCTTTGAACATTCTGCTATTGTTTGCCAATTGGGTTTCAGGGAACATCTGTATCGACCCTTTCGCAGTTGACTGCAACTCCTTTAGAGCCCTCTGATACAAATAACTAAATATTTGGAGAATTTATTTCGGCTGCACTCGTGTGCGTGCGAGTGTTCTCTCCGCTCTTGCTTGTTGATTAATTTTCATAAAGGAACACGGTTGAATCTCATTTTCTGTTTGGTTGTTGAGCTGAAAATTAGACTCTTTTCGATATTAAAAATAGGAGATAATACGGATGAAAAATCGAGTTAATTTCTTGTCTTCTGTTTTAGTACAAATTATTCTAATTTGAAATGTTTTCATTTTCTTGCATTTGATTTTGTTTTGGTAGTACGAGTATTATGAATTAAAAGTGCTAAATCTTGCTGTTCATCTTATTTGTTTGTCTTGGAATTTTGCGAGTATAATCTTGTGTTTAATGTTAATTTTTAGTTCTTCTTATTAATGATTTTGTAATACATGTACTTACATTCTTACTTATAGACTATATTGTATGGGCTTGTGTGCGTGTCGTGTGTGTGTGTGTGTGAGTGAGTGTTTACGAGAGTAAGTAGGCTTTTTGTCGGTTGCGATTGGTTTACCAGTAGAAAATATATGAGTTCCTTTGTTGATGTTCTGTGATTGATGTTAAACTACAGTTCTTGTAATAAAATTGTTGTCCTACATTTTCTTTAAATATTTTTAAATCATACCTGGATGGCTCAGTATTGGTTTGTTTTTGTTAGTTTTTTTGTTTGTTTTAAATTTAATAAATTGTTTTTGCTTTCATTTCTAAATTTTTCATTTGGCTTGTGTGTGTTTCGTTCTATCGTTTGTTTTCAAACAGTTCCTTTTGCATTTGGCAATTTTATTCCTTTTGGCTTTTGTCTTCTTACTCAGAGTCTTATATGATCTTCGATAAGTTTGTGATTACTTTTCGTGTGTATTTGTGTATGTCTTAAGACTTTATTCTTCATTATCAAATTCTATTTTGATCACTTGCTCTCCTACATCCAATTCTAATGTTTTATTCCCTGGATCTGAGTTCACCTCCACAATGACAGCTGGATATTATCCACGATCATCGTCACGAGCGGCGAACAGGGTTCGCAAAGCTCTGGTGATAATGTTCCACCAGCCCTCCGCGAACCCAAGTGGACGCTATAAGCTCGTGTCGCTGCCCATTTTCAAAAGTTCGAATTTCTTTTTGGCGATCTTCGAATATAAGATGTCGATAGGCTGCGACTGATCATATAAACTAGGGGCTTGCAATATAATCCAAGCAGTGCCTACCACACAAGATATGGTAAATATCCAAAGGAACAAACGATCCAATACCATGGCCACATACTTCCAATCTTCTTCAACCTTTAAGTATAAAAGATATAAAAAAGTAAATCACACAATTGAATTCAGTCAAATCAAATCTTAATTTGAGACATGCAAAGTGAAGAGTAAATAAACTTTATACATCTATTCCATTTCATTCATTCGTCTCCTTTCGATTGTGATTTTTGCTGCTTTCGATAAGTTTTAATCAATTCAATTTATTTGGTTGGAAAGCAGTGAATAAAATTGGCCGCCATATCAAAAAAAAAAAAAAACAACCTTTTAGTGCAAAAAGATGCTCTTGAAAAATTAGAAAAAAAACAATTGTAAAAAGTTTACATTTGATTTGATTTTAACGAGATTTACCACAATCATTAGTACAATCAATATGACATTAAAAAACACGAACATTAACTCAAAATTCCGCTCTCTCCTTTACTCGTTCATTCGTTCATTCATCATATTCATTCGTGTATTTGCATTCATGTTAAATTGTACACACACAAACATGCATACATACATACATATGTACATCTGTAATGCAACGTAGAAGAACTGAACCGAGTTTACAGTGCCATTGATGTGGCAGCTGGTTCCAATATTATGAGTAAAAGGGCTGAGCAAATATTAAGTGCTGGCTAATGATGAGTTGGGTGGGTGGCACGAAATTGGGTTGTGGCATGTCGATGATGCTGGTGGTGCAGCAAGTAATGAGGGTTTTGGTGGCGGCACTGGTGCAGGGAAACTGCAAACAGGGCCAAGATGGTGGTACTGGCATAGAAATCACTTTGATTTTATGCTTCATTGGAATTTTCACTTAATGTTTTGATTAGAGAAAATCGGAGATCTATAAAAAAGTTTGTAGTGTCGTTGTTTCTGCTAATGCTACTACTTTACAGAATAAATTAAATGAGTATGTTTTTAAGAGGTTCGAAACTTTTGATATAAATTTGTGCATAAAAAAGGGGCTAAACTATTTTTTAAGCATTTGGATTTACTACGTCACTTGCAACTTGCAATTCATGTTCAAATATGAGTCATGTTTTCCTAAATTCAATTGCCTAATATTTCTGAACGATATTTGAACATTTCATTACGACCTTCACAGAATAATTAAAAACATATGTAATTAAATCAATATAGTTTAATAAATATTTAAAATTCCTCTCCTATTTTCAATATTAATATTGTGGCATATACATATGAAAATGTTTGTGAGTTACATCTGGCTGAAGAGCTAATTTATATTTAATTAGCTCTTCAGCTCTTCCACATACAAACATACGTGTGCAACATGTATGAGCCTGAATTTGTTCCCTTTGGGGAGCACTCGTTGAATATATTGATTGCATTTTGTACTTACACTTTCAAATTTATCCTTGTTCTTCATATGCTGAGCAATAAAGCGAGAGCCTTCAATTGTTTTCTCCATTTCACCTACGTATGGCTTGTCAAATGTGGGACTTAAATCGGCCTGACAGCAACTAGGACTCAAGTCACCATTGATAGTAGTCGGGCTGAAGAGGTCATCTTCCGCGCCAGGCAGTGGCAGTGTTGAAGGCAGGGGCGGATCACCGAAACATTGCGCAATACCCGCGGTTCCGGCATATTCGTTAAAATGTTGAGCAGGCAAAGCTGAAAGAAAGATTAAAATAACTCTTAGTGTAGCTAAATTTGGAACATTTATAAAGCTTTTCAATTATTTTAAACATTTTGCTCATAAGCTCTAGCTTATCTATGTTCGTTTGTATAGAAAATAGCTAAAGTCAATTCGAAAAATTGTCCTCAATCAGCAAGAGGTATAACTTTTTCTTTAGTTACGTGTTTCTCGATGTCTAGAAAACACCCTTCTGAAGCAACGCGTACAAATGTTTAGAAAATAAAACAAGAAGAAAAATAAGTGCCAAATACAAGGGAGCTTGTAAAGCAAAGAAAATGTGTCTGGACGTGATAGCGGAAACGGAAATGAGACTCCATAAAACTGTGTATACAAATATATATGCATATGTATTGTTATTTTATGTTGTACTACAGAAACGGTAGCACAACTGTGTGGAACTCATATACTTATGTATCGTCACATGTTGTATGTATGTACACATACATGCAAACATCTATGTATTGCAGTGTTCATTTCCTTTAATTCAATTTGGATTAAGCTCCCGAGTGCAAAGCTGCCTGTACTCGTATTTGTTTTGAATTGGTTTAAAATTAAGTACGCGGAAATGATGTAAATTTAAACAACATATATCTTTACGGTGTGTGATTTTCTACTTTGGAATTGTTCGATTTATCTTCTCATGTACTTTGTGCGAATAGAAATGTGATTGATTAGTTAATAGAAATACGTACATCCAGTACATGTGTACATTTGAGTGTATAAAGCTTTCCAACATTTCCATTATTTATTCCTCCTTAAATTGAAAGAGTGTTGCAATTGTTTTTTTTTCGTTCGGTTGAAACTATTTTTAAGAAATTTGCTTTTTTGTTTCCAAATAATAGAATTAAAATTAAGCAAATAAAATTTAAAATAAGCCAAACGAATGCGGGTGCTTTATTAAAATTATTATCATCAGAAATTGTGTGTTTTTATCAAATGCTCAGCTTTTTTTGTTTAAATTATTTTGCTGTAAAAATGCTGCAAGGAAGTGATCATCTTTGCGAGTAGGAAAATTATTTCCTACACTGTTGCTGTAGCATTTTCTCCAAGCTCATAATTTTGTAAGACTGGTGTCGCAAGCCAAAGAATGAACTTATTAAAAGCTCCATTTGGTATTTTATTATTGGACTACTAATGATTATTAAGGGCGAAGTAGCTACCACTAAGTCATTATTAAAGTTAACAATGCCCTTTACACAGTCTGATGATCCTAAATTATATTTAATTTTTGAAAAAATTCAAATATATTTACCAGTTTATGTATAAATAATTTCAATTGAAATTAATTTTAAGTACTTAGACAAAACATTTATGTAATTTCTTCTAAAAAAAACTTATTATAGTGGAATGAGTGCATTGAGTCCCTCCACAAATCGTTGACTTGCACACTTTGAAAGCGCACGAACTCTCACACATACATGTACTGAACCGCACAATGCAACCACTTCACTCCTCCAAAAATATTAATAAATCTTGCACAATCTTAAAAACAATAATTCTTTCACGCACAAACCAACTTTTGAAATTATTAACGCCTCAAAAATTTCAAGTGTGACGGAAACGTAAATATACGATTGGGAAAATATAAAAGTTGAAACTTTGATTGCCTTAGTGTGCATAACATGGTGACAAGACCTGTTAGCAACACATGTATTGATCATGTTTTTAGCAATTTTGCTGAAAATGTATATGTTGATTCAGTAGAATGTAATCTATCAGATCACAATATATTGTGCTGTAAAATTGAAGGTGGAATTCAAAGTAGGGAATTTTTGGAAAAATCTAAGATTCATTGTGACTATGAAAGAGGCAGGGAATATTTACGAAATAATTTGCCTCATGAGAATTCAACGTTAAATGCCTCAGAACTGACAGAAAGTTTAGTGTCTTGTATGAAAAATGCGATGGATAGTTCAACTAAAGTTACTTATTATAAGAAAGAACTTCGTTTTGAGCTTACTCCTTGGGTGAACAGGAATCTTCAGGCTCTTATATTACTAAAGCGAAAATTGTTAAAGAAAAGACGTAATAATAGAAACTGGGAATGTGATGATATGTTGAAAAGATTGAGCAAGGTAATAAAGATATCAAACAAAGAATGTAGAAATAACTACTATATCGAAAGTTTGAATAAGGTTGGTAATGATCCCACAAAATCTTGGAGGTTTATTAATACCACTCTTGGTCGTTCAAAAAATAACGTGTTGACTTTAAATGATTCTCATGGAATAGAAATAGTTTCAGACTTAGATAAAGCCAATTGTCTGAATGATTACTTTATAACGTCAGTAAAGAATCTGAAGAGAGAGATTGAAATACAGAGAGGCGATGTATTTGATTCATTACGAACAATTAGTGAATTTCCGAACAGGTTTTATTTGGATGGAATTAACAATGATGATGTCACTGAAATCATTGCTAGTATTAAAGAGAATAAAAGTCCTGGATATGACAATATATCACCTAAATTTGTTAAGAAATGTGCTGAGGAGATTTCACCAGTATTGGTTGAAATTTTCAATAAAATGTTACTAACGTCAGTGTATCCCGATGTGCTTAAGATCCACAAGATTGTTCCTATACCGAAGCAAATTAATTCTTGCACTGTTGACAAATACCGTCCAATTGCCGTACTTTCAACAATAGATAAGATTTTTGAGAAGATTATTTATGATAAATTATCATCTTATATTGAGGAGAACAACTTTTTATATGAATTTCAGTTTGGTTTTAGGAAAGGTTGTGGTGTGGAGGATGCAGTCTTAAACGTGGTTCGATATATTTGTAATGGTTTAGATGAAGGATTTTGTGGTGTTGCAGGTATATTTTTTGATTTTTCAAAGGCTTTTGATCTTGTAGATCATCATATTTTACTAGAGAAACTTTCATTATATGGAGTAAGGGGTAAGGAATTATTGCTTCTAAAAAGTTATTTCAAGAATAGAAAACAATTTGTTCAGGTCAATAATGAATGTAGTTTTATTGGTTCTGTGGATTATGGAGTACCACAGGGAAGTGGCTTAGGACCGCTGTTGTTTTCCATATATTTAAATGATCTGAAGAACCTCAATTTGACGGGAAAATTATTTATGTTTGCGGACGATGTGTGCTTATTTTATCCTTATAAATACGACCTTGTTTTACAGACTTATATGGAAAGAGATGCTTCTTTGATTTTTGAATTTGCTCGTATAAATCGCCTTGTGCTTAATTCCGATAAAACTAAATTAATTCGATTTAGACCTAACTCTTCAAGTTTTAACGATTTTACGGTACACATTGGTGGTACACTTGTAAAGGAAATTCACTCTATTAAATATCTTGGAATCACATTGCAAAGTAATCTCTCATGGGACATGCACATAACTGAACTTAAAAGGAAAATTGCTCCGGGAATAGGAATTTTGTATAAGTTTAAAAATAAACTGAATGTTAAGAGCAAACTAATGATTTATCAATCCTTGATACAGAGCCACTTGAACTATATGGCAATAATTTATGCTCATAATAAGAACAGCAATAGTCTAAAGACTCTTCAATGTATGCAAAATAAGGCATTGAAAACAATATATAATTTACCAAGGTGTTATCCAACAATTTCTCTTTACACAGATGTATGTAAAACAATTTTGCCACTTAATGGGCTGTATGAATACCAAGTTTTGAAATTTGTATTTAAATCCATTCACAACATCGGTCATCGTACTATATTTTTTGTGCAAAATCAAAGTCATTTCAATACAAGAAATGCTAACAATCTGAGGATGCCAAGGTGTAGACTTGAAAAAACTAAACAGCGCATCGATTACATTGGTGGTGTGAAGTATAATAATATACCATCTGACTTAAAATCAGTCAATAGAATTTCAACATTTAAAATACTCTGTAAAAATTACTTGCTAAACAGAATTGAAACGCTTTTGTAATTTAAGCTCTGTTATAGATCTCTGTAAAAATATATAAATTTTACTTACTTTTTTCATAATTATTTTATTGTTAATATAATTACAATAATTGTATGTACATTAACAAGATTTACTAGATTGTCAACTCGCTCCTATAATGCCTTAAAGGCGCTGGAGCCATTATTAAAATGATCTTTATATATAAATTTGTACAACAAAATAAAAAAAAAAAATAAAAAATAAAAAAAAAATTAGATTGGATGCTTTTGAGTGTGAGAGAAAACAAATATAGGTTGCAATAGGCGTGACCATTTTTGATAGATGCAACAAACTCAACACATTTAAAACTGTTTCGAACTGCACTGAGCGTTTTAATAATGACAACAATCAGTTTTTTACTGATCGAATAATTTATGGACTTGTAAAGAATAACACGAGAAAAATGAAAAAATATTCAGCGATACGCAGCAGATATAAATTTCTGAACAAAATGAAAACGCAAAACCTTTTTTAGTTTTACATCACATTATAATAAATAAAAATTGGCCAACCGGACGGATAAACCACAAATGTCAAGTCCTCATGAATCGAATTTGACATTTTCGAATTGTAAGCATGTCCATTGGACAAGTCTGTATTTCTTAATTTATTTTAATTTTATTTTACTTTTTCACATAATTTTACAGAACCACGGCAATCACTACTCGTACAACAAACAAATGCACGAAAGACAAGAGAACTATAGTTCGCAAAAACCGGAACTGAAAACCAGGGGGCAAATTACGGCATTCGATATCGATCGAAATTTCAAACAAAATTTTCTTGAATTGTATTGAAATTTCGATCGATATCGAATGCCGTAATTTGCCCCCTGGTTTTTACTCTTCGAATAATTCTACGTGTCGATTAATCGGTTCTTTTGCGCAAAATATTTCTTTTAAGTTGTGTTGAAACACGTTGCATGAAATGATTATTTTTGGAATTTTTCATTCTAGTTCGCCATGACGATGTCAGATGAGGAAAGTATTTGGTAAAATAAGTGTAAACAATAAGTGATTTTTAAACTTTTGTGTCGTAGGCAAATATTTATTAAGTGAGAGAAGCAAGAAAAACATTTGATCCGTCTGACAGCATCTTAAGCTTTAAATATTTTGTATTAAGCTTAAGTATTCCTATTTTAATTTTAAATTATTAATTATTAAATGTTCATGCACAAATTTTATTATTATTATTATCATACTCGTGCAACAGCGATTTCTTTTTGAAAAGGTATTCAGCAATATTTTAAAAATAAAAAAATTTTAAATACCTGGTATTCCATAATCTCCGCTAAACCGTTTTGTGTCGTAATTAACAAATTTATCGACATCGGGCGGCAGATGAAAGACATCTGTTAAAATTTCCTGAGGTTGGTCGTCCTCATCGTCATTTGATTCGTCTTTTTTGGGACGTTCAATGCACAACAGTCTCGGTAAAATGTTTATGAAAACCTTTTGAACCCATGGGGCCATTCTATGAGTTACGGGAGACCTTAAAATTAATTTATTAATTAGAAATTAGATAACTATTCCTATAAATAGTTGTCAGGTGAATCAGTTACCTAAAATTTACATTGAGTACCGCAATGGTAACCACGACCGACAGCGTAACTAACATCATGGTAAATAGTAAATATTTTCCAAGCAGAGGCACCGTTAATGATGTGGGCGGTATAATTTCCGCAAGCAGTAGAAAAAACACAGTCAACGACAGCAGGATACTTATACACAATGAGATCTTTTCGCCCGAATCACTGGGTAAATAGAAAACTAAGACGGATAGGAATGATATACCCACGCAGGGAATAATCAGATTGACTGTGTAAAAGAGTGTCTTTCTGCGCAGCGTCAGATTAAAAACAATATCCAAATATGGTTCCTCACAGCAGCTGTAAAATTTTTCATTGCGTACAGCTGGCACCCGCATTATGTCCCACTCCACCGATATATAATAGTCCTGAAGGTCGATGCCGACTTCAATATTGTCCGAGTCCGGCGTTTGCTTGAGATGCCTCAAATCCACCTGTAAATAAATGATATTGAAAATAAAAAACACAATTAATTTGTATCAATTATAACAACGAATTTCGCTTAAGAACTCTTACGAAAGTCTCTTAAACTTTCTGATTTTCACTTCACACAAGCGATACAAAAAAGTTTTAAAGGGTTTTATATTATGTACAAACACTTGCTGTGAAAGACAAATATTTTGATACTCACAATGGTATTCAAATCACAAATATTCTTGCGTAGATTTCTAACTTTTTTAAAAATAGACCCAAAAATTAAAAAAAAAAAACGGGATGTGTGACTGACCACTACGGCATAAAGACAAGATATTATTATTGTGTACATTAGAAATCTGTTAGTCTTGTTAATCATTTAAGTTCGAAGTCTGGAATGATTAATTTCCTTATTTTAATGTAGAAAAATAGCAAACAGGACATATATTTCAAATGCTTTTCCAGTGTAACTAAATCAATCAGAGAGGACGAATTACAAGAAAAGCTTTCTTGTTGTCTGTAGATCTGTCTAGTCGCAAAACAAATGGGCCGGCAATAAAATCTGTCAGCCAAATTTATTGCGAATTGATTCTTGTTTAGCACATGCACGAACATCAACTAGATATACTTTAAATACATTATGGTTGCGGAACAATGACGAATAAACATAAATCAAATTGAGCAACAGTTACGGCTCCATTGTCATCAGTCAGCAACAGAGAGGGACTGCGTAATATACAAGTGTAGATACTGTTTGATGGTATTTGTTTGATTTAAACTTAAAATTTGGTTACATGCCCCTATTTTTAAATGGAAGTAACAGGGAATAAACACACCCGTCAATCTGCCTTAATGGCCTCCGTATTCATCGTGTGTACATCTTAACTTGACAGCTGTATTTATTTTCATTCGGAAATTAATTTACGGTTGTTGGTTCATTACGCACCCACACACTTACACGTATTAAAATTACATGCATACGCATCTGATTTCTTGTGATGCCCCAGTGCGTTTGAATGACACATGATTCACTCAACGAGCAATATGAAGCAATAGATGATTTAACACACACACGCACATTCCTGTGTGTATCAACATGTATATGTGTGCGTATTTGTATATTTTTGACATTTACAAAGTATATTTTGTAAATGCTACATAGTGGATGTTGCTGTAACAGCGATAATGATAGGAATTGCAGATTTCATATTTGTTTGAACACATACACACACACAAACATTGTTCTCGTGTTTGTTTGCGGAGAGAAACTCGATAGTGTTCACACGTCAATGGACAAAAACAATATTGTTTACTGTCAAAGTAAGCACTTTCTGTTTGCTTTTACTAATTCTTTGTGTTGCTAACATCATGCTGAACATGTGAGAAACAAGGATGAAGTCAAAATGAGTAATAAAATGATGACCCGGTTTGATAGACACTGTTAAAAATTAATTTTGGCAAACAAATCTGACAGCTAAACATAAATGCACTCAATCACACCAAATACCCACCCACCCACACACACACACACACACACTGTCACACAGACACACAGACTTGCGTCTACGCACATTAATTCATTTAAAGGAATATGCTCGAAAAATAGACATTTACAATGATTTAGTGGTTATAAAATTGGGATTAATGTCATGTTCATTTCATGTAAATTAAAAAAAATTCCGAAATATATTTCTTTTTGAGCTCCTTCCCTTTGGTGTTCATTATTAATTCTTATTGTCGATGTAGTCAGTCATTCTTTGTGTGCTGAAATGAAAACTGTGTAGAAAAATTTAAATTAAAACTCACCATGTAGCCGTCATAAGTCCATGAACCGAATTTCATGAAGCATGTCTGTTCATCGAATGGAAAATATTCAACATCGATCTCACAAAACGATTTGTAAATTGCAGGAGGCTTCCACACCACTTTGCCGGTATGATGAAGAATTGCTTTTGTCATTATTGTCACTTCATAATTTCCATCAGCACTGAAAATTACAAATTAAAGTTTGTAAAAGTAAAATTAAAGTATTTTTATAATAAATTTGAGATCTTATGCTATTGTTGCCTTTTCCGTCTGTCCTTTTTCCTACTTCTTTAATGTGACAGAGTCATAATTCAAAAAATTAAAGTTTTTAAGTTGCTGGGCAAAAAGTGTTGCTCATTGTCCCCTTTATATGAAGATACAAACTAGAGTTGCAAGTGAAGTTTAGCCAAAGTTATACCAAAACATTTGCCAAGTTCGATTTTTTGAGACATGACTATGTGACGCTAAGAAAGCGACAAGTGAATTCATGGTGAAAGGACTCTAGTCTAGCATTTTCCCATCTGAGTTTTTAAAATATTTAAAAGTTTTGTTATTTGCAACAAAAGGCGTTTTTATCTGTGTGCATCAACTGTGATTATGCCAAACAATAGGAAATTTTTCATCAGTTGTGTACAATTTTAATTTGGAGTTTCAGTTTTATAAAATAAATCCAGAAAAACTATAGCAGTACATTTTATGTCAGTTAAAGAATTTAATCCTTTAACAACTATCACTTATTCTTTTTTCTTTTATTAGTGCGGTGCAGTATTTTTAAAATAAAAACTGATAAAAAGTGACGGTACTTAAAGCACTTCAATATCAATTGTCGCCTGTGTGCACAGTAACATGCATGTGACTAGAGAAATAATGCCTTTCTCTATGTCGTCGTTCACTTGTAGTTTTAAAGTTTTATCCACGACAAATTTGTTGTATCACTTGATTATATAAAAATATCAACTGATATAGAATTGCCCGAACCAACAACATACATTCGAAGTTTTGCGCAGATAATGTTGTTTTTCCAGTTCTTCCTTTTATTTCCTTTTCAAATAGACAAACTTATCAATCCACAAACACACACATGCACACAAACACACACGCATATCACATACACACACGCAGAGTAGAGTTCCTGGCCTTTTGCCATTTTAACATTTTAATTTCAGTTAAGGATGAAGTGATTGTAAAATATTGTCGCTTTAAGTCCTCTATATCTTTTATTAAGAGCGCAGAAAGAATTTAATGAGAAATATTTATATACCCGTCGTAGAACGTATGTATTAAAGAAAAGGAATTAAATGAATATATTCCTTGGCAAGTCAAAGGACTTTTGTATGTTGCTTAATTCCAGCAATTAATTTTTATGATGATCTCAGAAACTAAAATTGACTTCAGCTAGAAAATGAGAAAAACGCAAAACAAAAAGGAAATGCTACTCAATTTTCATGTCTTTTGTTTATAAGAGGATCTTATAACGATGGACTTGTGTTTGCTTTTTTTTTGTGCAGTCTATTAAAAACAGCCACGTAAAAGTATGTCATAAAAATTAAACAACATTAATGAGTCCTTGCAACATGTCGTTGTTATAACTTTTGCTATTGTCCGAACTAGTAGGCCAATGGGTATAATACTAGAGTACCAATACGGTGGTTGTAGGTTCGATACCCATCTAATGCTCTGGTCTGCTTTGTTATTTTGCTGGTTAAGTGGACGTTACAGTGTAATTTATAATCTCATGTGCAACATTAATCTGCTCTGCTCTTCTTAAAGCTCGTTAAGATGACATGTTTCCTCCCTATGGAGTGTTAGTTTTATACCCAAAGAAGTTGTTTAAGTTATGTGAGCTTTGCAAATTATCGCGTGATTATTTTTTTCTCATCCGTACATGAGCTACACAGTGCACGGCGACTATTAGTTGCGTGCATACATTTAACTCTTTTTCTCGACTTTCAAAGGAAATTAATCTGCATCTGCAGAATGTGCTACAACGAAATTCTTTTAGATGCTTAAAATTTTCATTAAAAATTTTGGGGATTTCAAACGTTTAGAAAGATTTTATTTTAAAAATGTGACCCATAAATAATTATGATCTTAATTACATTTCAAAGACAATCGTTGCAACATTTTATTCGTAACATGAGGTTTCTAACAACCATTTCATATAAATCATATACACTTTTATCAACTCAACAATGAAGTCAAATGTTAGTTTGGGATTTTTTTTGCTTCTTGTTATGGGTTTATGTGGTCTAGTTGGAAGTAAAGTTTTGGCGACATTTGGTCTAAATGTATTTCATTGGTAAATGAATGAAGAGATCTCTTAGAAAATGAACTTGTCAACGACACACATTTTAATTAAAAACTCTGGAGCAAAAAAAAAAAAAAGAATCATACAAAGACTTCAGGGAATTTAATTTTATTCCTCAAAACGAGAGACATGTACATTTTCTATGAAAAGAATTTAAGGTTTTGAGGGTTTGGGTGTGTTTCTTTGCTCTTTTTCAAAAAGATGTTTAAACTTTTTTCTTTTGAATAATGTCCCAAGTAGGTCTTTATTAAAAATAACAATGTGATAATAACTAAAAATATAAATATAATACTAAAAATAAAAATCAGGTGCTCTTCCTGCATAAGGGTTGATTTGTGTGAATGTTGCTGGCGTAGGCAAAAATCCCTTCATAGTGGAAATAAAAAGGATTCTGACAACTTGAGTTTTTTTCGGTTGGTAATTAAAGGTTTTAGATAATTTACATACGAATATAGTCGAGTGCAATTAATATAAAACGTGTGTATTCGATGGACAGTTGAATGTTTTTTTTGTTGAACTGTGTATATTGTTAATCAAAAGAACATATATTTTTTGGAGTTCAAAACTCATTAGACTGCATTGAGCATTTTGGATGTGTTTCATAATTACAAAATAACAGAAAAAGTAAATTTGTCTACTATACGGGGGAGCATGCGTACATTTTCGGTGCTGCCACAAATCGTTAGCACTCTAACATACAATTTGGGTAGATGTTGTTCAAACATCAATTTAAACTAAAATTCACCGGAATAGGAATACGAGAAATACTTATTCCTTGTCAGTCACATCTTCAGTTATTAATGAATCTTGTGGATTTTGTCAAAAATTCCTCTACTCATGCTGTTCTTTCTATTTTGTATATACTCGTATATCTTGTTGATGCCAGATAAGAAACGGTAAGAGATAAATATTATTAATTAACAATTTTGTATTTTTCTAAAAATTCACCACAGTAACTAACGAAATAAGATTATTTGACTTCAAAACATAAAGGCAACATTAAAAGGATCGTCCACTATTATGACATGTGCATACTACCTTAAGTACTTCGGAAAGAAATACTTTAAGATCAGAAAAAATCCTTTTAAATAAAATACCAATTAGTGTTAATAATGCTAATTCCACGCAAAAAGACTAAGTGTTAAGACTTGTTAAAAACTGCAATAAAATGAGGAAGTGGGATGATGTGAAAACAATATATTTTATGAAAATGTCAAATAACACGGAAAGAAATTTGATACCACAAAAGGCAACATCATTTCACGAAATTTCTCTAAACATTAAGACATTTCATTTTTGCAAAAATAAAAAAGCAAATAATAATTGAAAAAAAACCAACAAACTTTCAAAACAACATTTAAAAAACGTGTGTTTATCTCAAATCAGAAGACTCGCATACTCGCACATACGAGTTTTTCTTTTCTGTCCATATTTTCATTTTACTTGAATTGTGATAGTGGAAGCTGGAAGTGTAATGTTATTTAAATTAAAAAAAAAAAAACTTGACAATATTCATTTAATTTTTCTCTCGCAAAGTCCTGTGAAAATCTAAGGACTTGTGTTAAATTGTGAAAAGGCCATAAGTAATCAAAACGATTTTTTTTGGGAACAAGAAATATATTTTCTCAAGATCATTTACAAAAGAAAACTTAAATAAAATTTTATGTAAAAGTGAATTCGGTTGAAGTGTCCAGCACTTTACGAAAAATATATTTCATTCTGCTGGCGTGTGAATAAAGTATTTTAATTCTGTCCAATTTCTCGGCTACAAACAGTTCTGTGTACACAATTGCAACTTGTTTATATTAAAGAATAAAGGGCATAAATGAACATTTACTTCTTTGCCCACATACACACAAGCAAACTTTAATTGTCAGGCTAAGAAAAAAGAAACGAAAATATTTTCTAATTCTCAGTCTTTCCCCATCAAATGCCAGAGAAAAAAACCGATATCCAAACACTTTCCATAATGATTTTTATTTAAAAAGCAGGTAAGTTATTTCATCGTCCGTTAAACCGGAAGCTCGTTGTTGTATTTAAACGTTTTTTGTTAATTTCTTTGTTTATTTTTTATTAAAAATAAAAACAACTCCCAATAGAATTAATGATACTTGAACAAAATCCGTACCTCTTTTTTTACGTTCTTATTTTTCCCACATTGAGGCGTGAGATTTACCGCCTTTGCATAATTCAGGGCTAAATTAAAACAAAACATTTATTTACACGTTGGAGAAATTTAATATCTGTTTGGCCTTTTAGTGAGAAAATAATTTGCTTATTTAATTCACCAGCCAGACAGTTATGAAATCCAATATCTGTTTTCTGCCAACGGTGGGAAAATAATAATTAGTGCAACAGAAGAATGAAGGGTTTCCGGCCTGCTAAAAATTACAAGTTCTTACTCTTTTTTTAAGTTTTGTATTTGTAAATTTTGTATTTCTTTATTATTTGTAATTTTTTTGTAAACACAATAAGTTTTTAATAAAATTTATGATTAAAAGATTGTCATTCATCAAGCAACCATCGGAATTTCATTTTCGCAACAAGTCAGTTTACGTTGTTCTTGTGTACCACTTGAACAACTGAATTGAAAATTATCGCTTGAATTATCCTGGCTTAGGAAACTTTTTGTCAGCTCTACTTATAAATTCAAATGCAGTTCTAAATAGTGTTGCGGGAGATGAAGGAGTGGGCGGAAGAGGACTAAATATAACATGCCTTCATCCAAAAACGAAGGGCACATGTTAAATGCACAAAAGAATCGAAATAA
This sequence comes from Germaria angustata, assembly GCA_963681545.1. Taxonomy (NCBI): domain Eukaryota; kingdom Metazoa; phylum Arthropoda; class Insecta; order Diptera; family Tachinidae; genus Germaria; species Germaria angustata. The sequence goes on along the minus strand of OY812998.1, from coordinate 140,486,627 downwards.
ATCGCACATAAATTCGGTTGACATTCAATAAACAAACGAAAGACAATGAAAATATTTGTTAAAATGATAAAAATTAAATAAATGAAACAAAATTTTTAATAAAAGAATACATTTCGAATATAAACAGTCACCCCCTCATACACATCCGAGTAAATACAATATAAAATACACTTTACACTATTACGCATACAGATTTCATTGCGTATGTGTGTGTGGCTGTTTGTATTTTACCAATACATTTGCGTCAGAATGTAATCTGGTGGTAAACAGACCAAGCCCAACAACAAATAAATAAATATTTTTATGGTTATAAAATCTATAAATATGTTTTGGGTTTTTTTATTTATATCCCTGAATAGAGAGTTGCACGAGTAGTTGCGCAAGTATTGAAACAAAAGAGATTTTGTTTTACAAATATTAATTTATTGCTTTGCCAAGTGCTTGCCATTTTCCTTTTTTTTTTTTTGTTGGAAAAAAGTGGGAAATCGAAATGGTTGTTTTATTTTCTTTTGTGAATGACAAAATAAATAAAACTAATGTTTAAAGATTTTTTAATTTTATTCCCTTTAAATAGGGATTTTTCGAATGAGGGAATATTAGGGAGGCTTTTGGCATTATGTGGAAAAATAAATATCAATTCATAACTTCACAACTCATATAATATCGAGTTAGATCAATAATCTTAAATATCTATTTAAGAATTGACCAAGTGATTGTGTACATATTTAAATATTTTCAGTGCGATTTTCATTTCTTGGTGATTAATTGATATAAAAAGCGAAATTTCAATACTGAGAAATGTTTTTTATTGGCACTTCTTTCGCTTGGGATGCAATATTATCAAATTGTCTGATGTCACGAAAGCCCCGGAACTGTATTGTGTTGTTTCTATTCTGTTCATCAAATTATACTACTAGAAAATTTATTTATCGCTCTAATTACTAAAAATTATTCCTTTATAAGATGCTCAACTTCTGCTCCCACTAAAGAATGTTAAATTCTCTGTTTTTTTTTAATGGGAAATTATTTAAAAAGAAACTGCCATCAGATTGTAGTTATAAAGAGAAAGTGTGCAATTTCAATTGTTATTGTTGTAAGTTTATTGTTGCTCCTTTCGGTTTGTTATCCATAAAAAACTAAAGTAACAGCATGTCAAGCCATCTTTTGTTAAACTAAATGCTGCAATTTTCCATCTCACTTGACGCGAGGATTGTATTTTCGCGCAAACCTTCTTTATGTGTTAGACTGACTTGATGTAATATAAGTCTATTCAATATAACCAAACAAACCATGACAAATAATACTTCGAAATCAAATATACTTATTTTACCAACAAATTTTATAGATCATTCGGACGTGTAGAACCATGTTTTTTTACAGAAGCCAAACCGTACATTCATATTCGACTTAACATGTGGTTTTGATTGGCAATAAACAGCGGTAAAAGTAAAAAGACCTACTCACGTCCGGTCTTTTCCTATTTTCCTCGCATTAGAAGGAAAGAGAGAAGGAGTTAAATTTTTCGTTTTGCTTAGAAATAGATCAGGAAAGAAAGAGAAACATAAGTTAATTTAGTTCTGCTTTGTGATTTAAAAGATTTGTACGCCATTAAAAGGATTGAAAGCTTTCCAAGAGACATTGAATTGAAGTAGTTTTAGAATTTCCCTCAAATTAACTGAGAACGGAACGTCTTCTCATCCAGTCCTTACACATTCAAAAAAGGAGTATATACAATTGGAATATTTTAATTCTATTTTCATGATTACAAACGATTTTTGTTATTTTGTGAAATCATTTAGAAATTTTGTTTGTTAGTATTTTTCCCAGAGGGTTGGCCATGTACAAGTTTAGCAAAAGCACCAGATTGTCAAGAACCTTTTGGCTTACCAGCTAAGCCACCTGGTGGTCGGAGAAAGTACCAAATTGCTGATCTCAATGAGCTCCCTGATCTCCCCCTCTCCCTAGAAGAGAGGATAACGTCATGATAGAAGTCAGGCAGAGCCACTAATTTCTGGGGAAAAAGGATAGGAATCAAAGATTAGCAAGATTAGCGAGGTTCCTCACCTCAACGACAGTTGGCAGCCCCATTATTTCTAGACCTGCTACAGCAGACCAATCATCTGCTTAACTGGAACAAGAACCGATTAACGAAACTGATAGACGGCAAAAAATAACAATTCGAAAAAAACTGCAACAACTTGTGTGAGATGAAGCTGCTTTGTGGAAGCCTAATGCTCCCAAGAGGAATAATGGGAAAAAAATTTTATTCAAATTAATTTTAATTTAATTTAGTTTTAATTTTATTTTTAGTTAAGAATTCGATAGTTCAGTCATTGTTGTAGCAAATCAAATTATTTAGAAATTGAAATAAAATCAAATATAGAGAGATAAATAAAATTGCTTCTGACTGAATATTTAACAAGAATGGACCAACATTAGCGATGGAAACCTTTCTGGCCACATATTATTAGAGAGTCTAAACTTCCATAAACTAAAAACTGTTGCAATTTGTGTTATTTAAAAAAAGTATATTTTGAGATAGACCGCCTTTTTTGTGGAATTTTTTGAAAAATAATCAAACAAAGTTTTATATAATTATTTTCTTTAATATTTGGCCACACCTTTGGCTGGTCCCGTCAGGAAATAGGAAATTAAATATTTGCATGTAAAACTGCTTAAAAGTATGCAATAATGTTTGAACAAATGTTTTATTTCCTTTATACTGATAACCTCACTCAAAGTTGTGGCGGCACATTGAAAAAAGGATATTAAATTTTCAATTCAATTTTGTACTCAATTATTTTTCTATGAAATATTACTCATTATTATTCGTTTTAAAATTAATTAATAAAATAAAAATTCAATTACTGTCGCTATCTATGGTTTATTTTAATGGCGGCTTTCTATTTATGAGCTGTCGATGTTAGCACTAGTTTACATCAAGTGATAGTGGCAGTCATAATAAAATGCGAGTTTCATCTGCGCTACATGGCCACGATATCGCTTATGGCTTCAGTTGCAGTCAGCAGAAGTTCTCGAAGCAAATTTTATTGTAGTGGGACGTACTCATATGGTGGCTAGAGTTTAAATTCAGCTTACAAATTCAATACGAATAAGGATTATTCTAGCAATTAAGAAATACGGGTTCGAAACAAAGTCCGACCCTGGAACTTTATTTTCAATAATAACTGGATATTGTTTAGAAAAAGAAATGATCTAAAAGGCATCTACATATTTACTTTGTCTATATTGCATATAAGCCAAAGGAGCGTTCATATTGGAAAAGTTTTCTTGCCGCAGTTTTTTCTTTTTTTTGTAGAAAGGAAGAGATATGAATAGCTTTTTTGTAAGCTGCTTAGATGTGAGCTCTATATTTTATAAAATTTTTCTTTGTATAAATAAATAAATTACAAAAATTTCACAATCCTTGCATATAAACAGATAAGAGGAATCGAAGAGAAAAGCTATAAATAACTTTAGTACAGTGATGCAAAATGAAATGGCTACTCTCTTGTCTAGCATTAATTATCTTTAATTCGTTATATTGTAATTCCCCAGCTCAAGTTCTGATATAAATTATCGCCTGCAAAAACATCAAATTTTAGCTGAGCGTATAAGTGACGCTAATTACAAAAATTTATTTTTACACTGTAATGCCCTTAACAAACAGACATCATCGCTTTCTTCTGCTCACGCCGCAGTAAACAGAAAACATACACAATAGTGTCCGTACTCAATGGGTGGTGCTGGCTGGCAACAGCAGCTCCCACAGTTACAAACATAGACATCAGTAGCAAAAGTATCAACTTTCCACTTGCAAGACAAAAAAAGTCTTCAAGTAAACAAGATGAAAGCGAAGACGACTACCAACCCAAAGAAACACCAGCACAAAAAGGCAAGTGAGAAAAAATTTACAACAGAAACCACCCATTGAGTTTATGTACATACGGGGAGTATTCGGAATCCCTTTCCTTCCTGCGTGATTTTGCTTATGATAAATGCAGCAAGAAAAGAAAATCCTCTGTGTCCAACTTAAAAGTTGAAATATTAAGAGTCCAATTTCGTTTTTAATTTTGAGTGTGAATGAAAATTATAATTAAACTAAAAGGACTCGTATCTCCATGAAAGCAGCTTCATTTTGATATACCATGCAATTGAAATATAACAAATATACTCATATTACTGCAAATAAATTGAAAAGATAATTCTCTTCCTGTCGTAGGGGTATTACATCAGCTTATCCAGGCAATTTGTTAGTCTTCATACACCAAACACAAATATAAGAGATATTAGGAGTTGTGTTGCATTATCATAAAGTTTGGGAGCAAATCTCGCAGCTGTTTGTGATTCCTTAATTTCAATGGAGCCAGATTCACAAAAACACTCCGTACTTTTTGAATTGACTTCGATCCTTATTTTAATAAGTAATTATTTTACTTAAGTTTACTTAAGCGTCGTGCCTTGTTATTGAAATTTTTAAAGACACTTTCAATTTCCTTTCATGATCATTCATATCTCATGATCCTATCGTTTTTGGAGACTATGATGCTTAAATTTTGTACTAAATGTTAAGTATTGAATATTTAGTTGGAGATCAATTTTGGAATTTAAATTAAATTAAAATAAAATTCGAGGCCTAAAAAGGCCAAACTGGCAAAGATAATTCTAAATTTAACACCATTCTTAGAAATGTTTCTCACAAATGATTGGGCATTTCTACCAAATTTTAAAAATCCCTTTAAATCCCTTCATATGGTGGAATTATGTAGAATTCTCATATAGTATTTGTCGATTTTTTTATAAGAGTATGGACTTGAATACTTTTCAAACTTGATTCGCCTGGGGTGTGCTAATGATGATTTGGCTAGCGCCAATAAAATGCAGACATATACTCAGCTAAGCCAACAACAAACATTAAATTGTTTATATAAAATAACTTTTCTACAAAAATATAAAATATTGTAATTTTCTTCGACCCTTTTTTATTGAAAATGAAAAAGTACTTATTCTATCATCAAGTTGATCAAAATGGAATAAATCATTTATTATTATTTAATTCTTTTTGCTTTCTTATAGACCAACACACAGGGGTGAGAGCTACTTGTGCAATGCACAAGTTTTGGGAAGGGTGTAGAGGGTGTAGTGCCTGTGGACATTCGATTTGAGCCTTCGTACGCTTTCAATAAAGAACGTGCAGTTCGTAAAAAGTAGCGGGTTTTGGAAATATTGGAGCACATTCTATTGAAGTATATGAAGTATCAGAAGAGGCCATCCACTGGGTTGCTACCTGCCAAAGTTAATGTCGAAAGATCACGGACACATTTATCAAGCAATAGCGAAAGTTCTAAATTCACTGCTGACGCGAAGAAATCATTTTAATTTCAAGAGAAAGAGCTTCAAATAATTAGCACAAATATTTAATAAGCCTACATAAAATCCACAGGAACCAAGTTATTTGAATAAATTATGTTTATTCTAAACAAAAAAATGCCTTTCAACATGTCTAAATAAGTCTTAAGTCAATTAACATCCTCAAAAAGGAAATTTTCAATTATTTTTTACACAATGGCTTCCTTTGAATTGCACAAGCTCGCATTTTAATTGTCAATTAAGTGACAATAGAATCTTCAAATGCACTTGATTTATTCAGTTTAATTTAATTTCACTTAATTCGCTGATTAATGGCGAATTGTGTTTTAGTGTTTGAGTGTTGAGTGTTTGAGTACAGTACGTGTGTGGCAGTATGTACTCACTTGTTGTATAAAACAATATCTGGCAACCAAATATGCTCTGAAGGTACATGTAACGTGTCGACCCCACCATAATCATCGGGATTCCATTTTAATTTGTAATCATTCCACTCCTGCAAAAAAGAAGAGAATGAAAATAATTCAAAATTAATACGAAAAGACGAGGAAGAACTACATTCAAATAAACAAAACAAATAAAAATCTAATTAAAATATGAATAAATTACGAGTATTGAGAGAAAAATGAGCACAACGAGACAAATACAAATAAATCTAAATTGAAATCAAATGAATTAAAACAAAAAAAAATTGAGTTCATTGTTTATTTGTCTATGTGCTCGTTCATTCATTTCTTTTATGTATGGTTTTGTAGGCTGTCTGTGGTTTTCTTCTCTATTATCCCTACAAACAAAGAAATAGAAAAAGGGATCGAGGTCGTAATATTGCCGCAACAGTCATAGTCGTATTGAGGAAGTTTCCCCTTCGTAAGAGATTGTGCAGCAAAGGCGATATCTCGACGTAATGCGAATACAATACTTCTGGAAGATAAGTCTAGGATATCGCTAAATAATCGCCTAACGTGAAACTAATACGATATTTCCAGGACAGGGGATATATTATATAGTAGAGATCGCTTATAACATACAGCGGTTCTAGTAGTTTCAAATAAAACTTAAAAAGAAACTGTTATGGTAGCGATCTCTTACCCATATCGAACTCTGGAACAAAATAAATTCGGTGCATTTCGCTGCTAATTTTTTATCATTATTTTACAAAACGACAAGAAAAGTTACAAAATTTGTTTCATAAAACCATTGAAAATTAAAAAATTTATGTTTATTTGCTTATTTTTGTTTTCTGAGAGTAACAAATATATCATCAATTTATTTATATTTAATCTTATGCAGACTCCATGTATTTCCTTTTTGTTTATTATTGCGAAAATAATCAAAAGGAGCAAAATAAAAACTATTACTTTGATAAATTGCTTTCTGAAATATAAATTGGGGATATTGCAAAACTATAGTCTTTAGGGCATATATTTTCCATATGTTTGCAGGGATGGGTTGGTATGCTTGCAAATGTGTGTGTGTCCGATTGTCAAAGACAAAAATATATATTTATTTATGCATTAACAATAATTGTACGTTTGAATGATTTTGTTTTATTGCATTTACTTAATTTTTGCCAGTGATATTATAGTTTTTACATGTGTGTGTGTGTGAGCGCGTGCGTGCGTGTGTGTATGTATGTATGTGTGTGTGTGTGTATGTTTATATATATATATATATATATATATATATATGTATATATATATATATATATATATATATATATATATATATATATATATATATATATATATATATATATATATATATATATATATGTGTGTGTGTGTGTGTGTGTGTGTGTGTGTGTGTGTGTGTTGACTGCAGTCGATATGACGACTGTAAATTAGTTTGTGTGGCGTTAATTAATATGATATGAATTGATTTCATTTTCCTTTCTGACAATTAATTGCATTTATAAAATAAAGCCAGAAAAATTCTTCAAATTTCACTCATTATTAGAATAAAAGTTATAATTCTATAGACATTCTATAGATATTGTATCATCAAAAAAATATAGATATTGTATCATCAAAAAAATTTTAATAATACGTCTGAATTTTGCAAATGTTAAACAATGTAATTTATGAGTAGAATAATGAATGACTTGTTTAAAAAATGTATTTTAATCCTCTCTTTAATTTGGTTTGGAAGTTAATTTGGTTAAATAAACATCCATTTTATATATTGTACTAATTAGAATATTTGAATGAAAATGTATTAATACAGGATAACGAGGGAAAGAGATGAGTTGTTATACATTCTTCATTTAAAAACGAACTTTTTATACTATTTTTAGATAAAATCCATCACATAACAACATAAATTTAACCACTTACATTAATTAGATCGAGAAGAATGAAATCTATATTTATAATTTTGCCACTGATAGTAAAATTATTAGACGGAAATAAAATATGTGCAAATAAAATAAATGCAAATGTTTTAAATGAATTTTGTCTAAAAAAATTTAAAAAAAATTTAAATTTCATTAATAAAACATGCGTATAAACAATAAAAATATTTCAAAAAAATTTTCGTTTTAATTTACGATTAATAAATTGTACAACTTTAAAAAATTAATATTTATGATTTACCTGCTCTACCCACACATTCGTCGTCATGATTTGGTTTTTTAAGTTCTGCAATAAAAAATAATTTTTGTTAAAAAGAAAACTTATTTTTGGCATTTTAAAGAATTTCATTAAATAAAAATGTGTAGTAGGAAAGACGTAAACTGTGTTAATGGACTTATAAAATTCATAAAACTATTTGAAAGATTTGTATTTCTTATGAGATAAAAGTGTGTATGTGTGTGTGTGTATGTGGGCGAATTCGCTTAGACTGCGTGATGCGTCTAATAGTTAATTAATTCTTGGAAATAATTAATACACGTTAAAGGAGAAATAAGATTTTTTATTTCATTTAGAGCAAAGAGCCAATGCGATTGAGAAGTTCAATTTAATCTTTTATACGATTGAAGAACGTGTGGTATTGATGGCACTTTTATCTGACTTGTTTTGAGGCTCATAAAATTTGCATTGCAAGTCGTTTTATTCTCGACGAGATTAAATGCTTACGATTTGTACTTCATTAATATTTCAGTAAAATTTTATCTCCCAGGAAAATGTTTTATTAATGACTGTTGTCGCATTATAAGTGCGCGTGATTCTCAAGTGCTTATTTTCAGTAAAATTTTTCAATTTATCTCAAACGTATGAATTGCTTAATTTGCATCCCCATAAAAATTCGCATTTTCGCTTCAATTGTCGTCCATTTATCAATTAATTCATTTTGCTTTAGGGATGTCGGAATATTTTTGCTAAATTATGCGAATGTAGTGCTTTCATTTATTTGTTATTTTTGTTGTATCTACTTAAATTTGTTGTGTATTTTGTGTGTACATATGTGTAGATAAATGGAATTAAATTTGCACAAAAACACATATAAATAAATATTCTCTTGTTAAATAGAATGAAGTAGTTCATTTGAAAGCGAGCCCGTAATATAAAACGTCCTGCAGATGTGTTTCAAATAAGAACAGGCGGGTGTGTGGACCTGCATGATGTCAATTGGTGCTTGAATAAACGGCGGGTAGATCAGTTGCGTAGGTATTTTTATAAATTTAAAATTGACTGGGCTTGGGTAAAGTGAGATAATGATTCCAAGGATAAATCTGTAATGTATGCAACTTAATATATCGACAAGCGGGTCAATAGCGATACCGGCATACACACACAATCTCGTGCGCTGACACCAAAGGAAGTTTTCTATTGGTACCAACGTGTTATTGTCGTGTGCTGTGAAAACAACTCATTCTTTCAGAGTTCCTAAGGCGACATGGTGAGGCATTAAACATGAGAAAAAACATTTATTATGAGGAAAAGAGGACTCTTGGAAAATTGAAATAATGCTAAAGGAAGCAAAAAGTGTGACTCAATGTCAAAAAAAATAAAACAGAAATATTTACGGATGGATGAAGTTGTGAAAAATTTAATTCGCATCCTTCGCAATAATTTTGTCAACTATCTTAACGACGTGAGGTGCCAAAAATTTCAAGAAATTAACATTGATTCTATGTTGTATGGTTCCAGCTTGATTGAATGTACCTGCTGGTATCGTGTGCTCTGCGTTGGTACATCCTTATTATCAATACTTTATTAAAACAGAATATATCGTTGTAGTCTGTAAAACATTTTGACGCACTTTGGTGTGGTTTTGAAAATTAAATTAAAATAAATATCATGAGTTGTCATATTAAATTTTCTATGTCCATTTTTCAATTGCTGCAAATCGCATTTGAACGTGCAACTTCATAATAGAATTAAAGAAAATAACGTAAATAATTTCATTGTCCACATGTGACTTGATGCAGTAAATTATGACATGCAATTTAGTCCTTGTAAGATGTATTTGAAATTTATAAAATAAGGATATCGTCCTGTATGTGACATTAAAAGTTCTGTTAACAGGAGTGTTGTTTTTGTTTACACAGTGTTTAACTACAGTGTTATTTTACATTGATTGGTAATTTTGGACTTCAAGAACCCAGCGTGGGCTTGTTGTGGAATTCTTTTTAGTCGCAGCACTGTTGGGCCATAAAAATGCATGCAACATAAATTGTCTAAATGCCCAAACAACATGGTAATTATTATCTGATCTGGCCATTCAAGACACATGAATATGTAAATTTCAAAAAGGATCTCTTTAGGGAGTCAAATGGTCAAAGATATTGATGTATATTCCTAAGGCATAACAATGTTTTCAATTACATGGAACTCCAGGCATGTGTCAGCAATAATATTCGTTCAGTTGTAAATATGAAATTTTTGAGGTTCTCCACATTCTCCATTCCATTTTGGTTGGACCTGATATAACGAATTTGATGGATAACGACAACCTTACGCGGCATTTACCACCTACAGAAAACAAAGAGTGGGAATCTTTTCTGATCATTTTCACAATTGTCTTGACAAACGAAAAAATTACATCCACAGGAAATATGTCGAGGAACTACTGCTGAATTACAAGAGAATCGCTGCCGGTATGTCGCTAGAAATATATCTTCTGCACTCCCACCTGCATTTCAAAACGAAACATTTAAGTGATTCTGGTGATGAGCAAAGTGAACACTTGCATCTAGATTTGCAGACAATTAAGAGAAATCATCAAGATTTCTGCAAGGAGAGTATGATGAGCGTTTATATTTCAGTTTTTAACGTGCAAAATGCCCCAAGAGAACACAAACCACAAATTTACCATGGACTTCGTATTTGAATTTTGTATTTTTATGAAATGGTTGGAAGTGGCAGACAAATCCATTTCAATGGTTTAGAAAGCCTAAGAAAAAAAAGCAGCGAGAATCAGGATCAGCATCCCAAATTACTCAAGGAACACACTTTGGTAGTTCAAACGATTACCGAAAAACATATTGGCAGCAATCAAAGCCAAGTGCCTGACAGATGACAGCTTTTACTATAGCAACATCCTAGTGCTGGGCTTTGGTTTTCTACTCTTAAGATATTCTTCGTGCTAAATGCTCATCTCCTAATACGTTCATTTATTTTCTCCAAACTGACTGTGCATTGTGCGAAGTGTCAATTCAGTTCATGTGTGAACTTGACGATCACAAGGTAAAGAGGCCGTCCACTCTACTGAATGCTGGTAACAAAATAATGCCCAGATAAATTTAATTATGCTTAAAGCTTTTAAATAATTATCATACATATTCAAGTTAAAAATAAACGAGACAGATGCACATGCAAAAAAAAATTCATGTTTGTAGAGAGAAGCCTTTTGTTCACCTCAATGTTCATACGAGTATTTTTTCTTCATCCGCACAATTTTATAAAGTCCAATACATTACAGATAATCCATTTTACAGTCTGTTTTAGTTTTATTATTGAAAATGTTTTCAAAAGCTTTATGGAAGCAGCGTTGGAAATTTTGCCATGAAAAATATTAAAATCTTTCCAAGTCCAAACCGATTATATGCACAACGTGGTTGAATAAGCACTGCGTAACATTCAGCCAGAGATTGAGGGCTTATAAATGAGGATTGATTGAATGTGTTCAAATATAAAATATTAAACAAATAAATAAATAAATAAAAGTAATGAATACATAAAACAGTTGATTGTTTGTTTCTATAATGTCACAAAGAAAGTTTTGCATTTCATACAAAAATTAAATATTTATTATTGGAATTTATCCAAGATAATCGCCAAATTAATAATAAAAAAGTTAGTATTTAAAAATTTATTACTCGAGTAATAATGTATTAAAGCAATTTAAGTCAAATTTGACTATACATCTTGTAACTTTCGTATATGCATCATAGAAGTCTTATATTGTATTTGAAGATTTTTGTCTAAACATATGAAGTTGAGTGCAATGCAATCAGGTTGAAGCCTACTGCACCATTATGATGACATATGTGTACGAACATAGATGGCCGACCCCACAACAGATAAAATAGATTTTTGAAATAAAAACGAAATATTTTTATATACGAATATTGTAAAATTTAATTTCCGTCATAAAGGGATTCTTGTTCCTTCGTTTTCTTGTTTATAGATTTTAAATCGGTATCCCAACGAATGTTGGGAACCCTCACCTTACAGTGACATTGTGGACAAAAATCGTTAAAACTGAAATTGTTTTCATAATTTTGATATGGAGGGAATGTGATTATGAGCGCATAAAATTAAATTAATTAAGGAATCGATCCAATTCTCTATTTCAGAAATATTACTGATACTCCTCTAAGAATGGGACTTTATATTTAAGTCCATCCAAAATTTTTTTAAAATTTTGATTTTATACGTAATCCAGACAATTCTATTGAGAATAAGAAAACAAACTCATCACAATTTCACAAGAACATAATTGTTTATAATTCCTTTTTTGATGTACATAATTTATTATTTTATATAAATTATTGTAAAACATAAAATTTTGTATATTTTTATTTGATTCCATCGATTTATATTGATAGAGGTTTTGTGAGGGCATCATTATTAGCCGAGTGTGAATAAGTTTATAAAAAATTTCTTCAATTTTATAATACTTTTGTCAATTATTAATTCTTCAATCTATTAGTGACACGATTACTACTTTCACATTAGGAAAATGAAATCATAATTACGCCATCCGGAAGTAAAACTTACTCGCTGCTTATTATTGAAATTTGTTTTGATTTATATTTACATTAACTTGATTTATATATTTATTTGCAGAATGATTATTTGTTGTGAGCCTGGCTTCAACCGGCTTCGTATTTTTACACAAGAGTCATATACTTTTCTTATACACTAAATTAGACAATTGACTTTAATATAATTACATTCAAGGATTATGACTTGAAAAGTTATAAAATACATGAAATACTCATGAATATTAAAACGGAAATAAAATTTTAGGGTTTGTGCTGTTGGTTGGAATTGAAGTAAAATTGTCCTTGTTCATGTTGATGCGTTACATGCATTCTTTTTAAATAAAAAAAAAAATGTTAAGAACATTACCCGATTAAAATTAATAAAACTAAATTAATAAAAGCCGCTGCTCTCAAATAGAGGCACTAAAAGCATCAAGTTCTTATCATTATGCATTTTTCTTTTAACTAATTTCTTCCCTACTATTTTTATCAAGTTATGTTTGAAGTCAAGGCACTATACATCAGTGATTTATTTTGTATGTCGAATAACCAAAAATAACTCCTTAATAATTAAAGTGAAGTCAGATGAAAACCTTTAGGCAAAATAAGGCATTTTCTTAATCTTTTATTTTAATCTTTATGATGTACTGTGTCTATACACTTGTATGTGTGTATGCAACTGTAGTCATTTTAAATAGAATGTACAACAAATATTTTGCTCTTTTCTCCAAAAATCCATCAATAGTTCGATAAACGGCTTCCATATTTATAATACTTTTGTTTTTCAATTAAGTTGAAAACTCTAGTTGATTTTTTTGCTTTATAGTTCGAAAATCAACCGCAGAACTGAATCAGCAAAGAGGATTACAATGTCAGTCTATTATTGTTACTTAAAATGATCACTTGAACATGCAATTGAACGAATAAAAATATGTTTGGATCCAAGAAGTGGGAGGATGAATGTCATTAAATTTGTATACGGCAATCAAACTTTTAAATCCACATTTTATGTCTACCACAATGTCTAATGAAATCACTACTACAATAAGTCCAATTAAATTCAAAGACAGACATCCATAGCAACCAAATATGTGCCTCTGCTCCTATTCATATGCACTGCTTTATAAAATAAATTCGATTATGGATATGAGCTCCTTCCTGCTGCAGTCTGTGTTAATTCATGCGTGCTGAGATCCAAAATTTAGATTTAGTTTCAGTCCATCTGTTTGAAATGAATGTGCATGTGTATGTAAACGAGAGTGCATGTCCCTTTGGAAAGTGTACCAAGAGGAAGTTGAGGAAATGATCGTTAAATAAATGTATGTTAATGTATGTTAATGTATTGAACAAAAACAATTGCAATACAACCACAACATTTAATTCAAATCATCGGCTCTGACGATCCACTTCATTTTGCCTTGCAATTAGTAAATGTTTATAGTGGATGCAACATTTTATTCATAAATTTAAAGAGACATAGGACTACTGATATAATTTAGAACATTTGCATTATAGGGAGAGGTTTCAGACATTCATGCGTACATCCTGCATTTGCATGCACACATGGGAAATGGTATGAAATCGGACTCTTTATGAAATCTCATGCGATGCCTGGAAAATTATGTTCGAAAAATAGTGGAATATATTGGAAAAATAACACTTTTCCTAAAGGTTCCAATTTAATAATTTAAAATATTTAAAAAAGTGCTGGGATCAATAAAGAAACACGATTGTTTTTGCAAATAATAATAATAATATTAATAATAATAACAATAATACATGATTACAAATTGAGAAATAACAATTAAATTAAAAATATCATAATATTTAGGGTCCCTGCTGTTTGCAAAGTAACAAAAGAGGCTGAGCGCCGGCAGTTATTTTAGTAATAACATGACACAATTTAGCAAATGCTGAAATGCTTTCAAGGACTCAGGATGTATTGCAAAACGCGAACAATAAATATATTGCAAGCTGGGATAGGACTCCCACTGTTAATATCTTGCCACTTGTGAACAAGTCTTTATATGAGAAAAGACTTGTTTTGCTCCCTGATAAACCTGCTGACCGACCAATTCCAAGTTTTAATAATTCTTAACTGATTATTTTCTCGCTATAAATAAGATGCTACTGAAGTCCTTTTCTTATTTTAATTGATATTTCAATCTCAATTCCACACTCTAATTGTTCATAATAAAAACAAGGAAATAAATGAAATGTTTGTCAAGCGAGAAGCGATATTTCTGATATTTAAGTTTTTTTATTAGAACTATTTTTTCGATTCCATGGTACCCTTGGAATTTATTTCAGTTTAAGCAACGCTATGGAGAGGAATTTCGAAAATGTGCGGTTTTTTGCTATTTTAGAGAGTCTTGATAGAAGACGAACATTTTCATACATATAATTCCTAATTAGCATGTTTGCTGGATATATACATATGTATTTGAAATGCTTATAAATTTGCTTTAATACTGTAATATTGAGCGTTAAGATTTGCCAAATACCCAAATAATACGAGAAATTGTGAAAGAGTGAAACAATTTGTTGTAAAAATTCCAAATAATACGATAATTTCTATAAATAATTCTGAGCGTTTGCATTCTATATTCTACCAGGTTTTCATTTTTGCAACTGGCCTTCGTAGACTAGTAGGTAGTGTACTAGACTCGTAGTGCGAAGGTCGCAGGTTCGAATCCTGCCGCAGAACTCTGGCAGTTTGTGTCTGGTAATTAAAGGGAGCGCACAACAAGCCTTCACTGGCTTAAGTGTATGTCGTATGACATGGGCTTATCACACCCCTCCAATCAACCTAAGCTAACCAAACCTTCATTTTTGCAAGGTGAAGAAAGAAAATAAAATTGAACTAAAAAAACAAACCTACAAAACTGTTTACTTTTCTTTAATTCTGAACTATTATTTATATTTTAGTCGAATTTTTCATTTTACTTGAAGTATTATCGTGTAAAAATGAAATATAATGTTACTTTACATCTTTTGACATTGACATTTTCTTAAAAAATCCAAAGGAAGTTTGGAGATTTGCATTTTAGTGCGGAACAGCTTTAACCCTTGAGGAACAGAACTAATTTTTGTGAAATTAACATTGTCCTCCTACGTAAAGGAGTCCATTTCAATCCATATTTTTGTGGTAAAAGTCAACATCGTAGTTTGAGCACAAAAAACGGAGCCATAACTTTTTCTTCACTTTTTGGTGACTACATTTATCGGGAAGAATATTTGGTTGTTTATAAGCTTGCAAGTCCTTTGAGACTTTGTAATACTTCTTAAGGCCGTTTCACATTAGATTTATTAGGAACGAATTCGAATGAAAATTGTTAAGATTGTTAAAAAAAAAACTAACGCCAACATTAGAATTCGCTTTTATACTATTGCACTTCAAGTGAAATGGATGAAAATAAATACATATTTGTTAATTTTTTCGTATCACTTTGCAATGCTGTTGCTTGTTTTTTGATTGCCGATAAAATAAAAAATCTTGGTATTTAGAAAATTTTCTAAAAAGGCTTTTGCCTTATGGGATGTTAAATATCTTTTGGTCAGTCTTTCCCATGTTTTTCCATTAGTTTTTGACATGTCCTTAGCACTTAGTGTTATAGTGTGAAATGGTTGATGTTTTGTCAAAACTGACACAAGCTCATAAAAAATTGTATCCCTCAAATCGTTGTGCCACCAGGTTGCACTTAAAATTAGAAATAGAAATGAACCGCTTAAAGTGAATAAAAATATGATTTGTGGTACTTACAACATCAATTAATTGTGATAAACGCAAACCCATTTTGACCGTTAAACGATCAGAATTATTTCCAACAGGCCTTATCAAGCGATTGTAGTTACTCAGGAGATCGTCGTATAAACGTTTTGCATCTGGGTTGGCCAGGCCGCCGGTGGCGAAATGTAACGCTATGAACACAGCTGCAAACAGCACGCTCCCCATCTTAGGCCAGGTCCACCCCTGAAAGATTGAATAAAATTAAAAATTACAATTAGTAAGTCATAAAAATCATTAAAAGTATTAAAAGTATTAGTACATATTGCTTCATAGAAAAGAGACACTATGGTCCCTTGGCTGCGCCCTTACAAGAAAGCGAATTTCGCTAGAGTCAGTAAACTATATATTTCGTGTTAATATCATTTTATATTCTTTATAATGATTTCTTTTGCATAACTGCCATCTTGCATTATGTATTATTAATAATAAATAATTTTATTAATAATAATTGTGAAAATTAAAAAGTATATTACAAGAGTGCGAGCATGTGGGTTGGGAAAATAAAATAAAAAGATTCATATCGAAAAAAATTGTTTGTTGTTGTTGCTTCTATTTAGGATTTCTTATCTTTCTATGATTAAATGTTTGTGTAATTATCATATATGATACAAATCTAGTCTTTTATTTGAAAATCTTCATGTACGTAGATGAGGTCAAAGTCTACTGATGAGTTGGTTAGGGCGAAGAAAATCACACACATAGACGAACATTTTTTCCAATAATTGATTGGAAGAATATCGTGAATATTTTTCAATAAATAAGGATATACTTATAACTCTTGTAGGGAATTGGATCTCAAGTCCGACTATATACACTTTATTTGCCTGTTACACTCATTCTAAGTGCTGTAAAAATAAGTTGCAAAAATAAATTTAAATAATATTAATTTTAAAATTTTAATAGCCGAATGCACTTTTGCTGTTTTTCCTTTTATTTAATTTTCAATTGTTTTTTATATTTTTAACATCAATTGCAATCAATCAACTTAAAGTGACGCTGCATCAAATAACATTGTACTTATTATTTTCCATGAGTAATGCATGATGGAAACATGTAAAAATGCAAATTGCGTTGCAGTTTTATTCGTGTTGTTGTTTAAATTGATCTCTCGATGCCACCATGTGTGGCATATTATTGCGAATCGCTTGAACATGACGTCTGATTAACTTTTAATTTCATTTGTATAAATTTATTGCACATGATTAAATTAAATTTATTTACATGCACGTAATTAGAGGGAGTTTATCTGGCTTTCGAATTTACATTGCGTTCGACCACTGGTCGTAATTGGTGTAAAATTTGATTGGAATAGTGAACGAGGTCCTGCGGGACAACTTTTTAGGTGCTAAAACACCCATTGAGTGGAATCACATTTCTTTTGGGTTGTATCGTTTTTATTAAATTTATATTTTTTATAATTGTTTTTTTCTAATACACGTTTCTAAATATACGTATGACATTCACACACATACATATTAAATATGTTTACGCTCATGTACACACACTTGCGCATTGAAATTTGCGTACAAATCAGATTAAGGAAAAGAAGAAGTTTCGAAATAAGAAGTATCGAAGCTGCTAACAGCTACGATCAAATGTTTTAAAATAAAATTTAAAGTGGAGATGGGAAGGATACTGAGTCCTTCGAGAAGAGATCAGGTCCACTGGATGTGAATTATTTTGGATCTTGCCAACAAAAATTAAGAAACTGTTTATAGAGCGTAAATCTAAACTTAGTCAAAGAAAAATTAAATGTCGGCATATGAAGAACTAAAGCCACAACAAACAATGCATTTTGCAAAAACTGTAGTTTTTGTAAATATTTTTTATTAAAAACGTAATAATTTTTACATTCACATGAATTAATTATTTTCCTTTGACTTTCAAATGAGTCTCCTACTTTCACAAAAGAAAAAACAAACAGTGAATATTGACAAGTTTGCATCCTTTTCGAATACAAGTTGGTTCCTTCTGCAAGGATCTTATCGTTATTCATTTGTTTTTACATTTATTACTTATTATATACTCAATCAAATCTAAATTTAACTATCAATAATTATACAAACCGTAATTTTTAAATTGTGAATTACAAATTCAGTTACTACTGGACAAAACTGTAGAAATATTTTCTATACGAAAGACCTAATCTTAATCATATTGATAGTGAAAAATACCAAGGAACATAACATTCTGGGGAAATACATTTAATCATTTACCGAAACATCACCACATTCCGTGATAAAGAAGTTTTATGTTACACTTCGCATAAAATTAAGTTTAGGATACTATAATAAAATTCCAAGCTTGGCTTGTCCGTCGGTATGCCTCAAAGTCATTGTTGTAAAATTTAATTCAGAAACATTAACATCATACTATTCATTGTTATTACAATCAAGGATTCCACTGCTTACAATCTCATCAAAATTAAAAAAAATATAAACATTTTTGAAAAAATGCTAAATGCAAGATTAACATTTTACTTGCTAAAATAGTTAAAAGATCTACCATATAAAAATAAGCAAAATAAAAAAGCTCTTGAACCACTGTACGCTAATAAAATATTTCTTCACAAAGTCGCACCAATTGATCTACAGTAGAACCCATATTTCTTTGCCGCGTACTTAAAAATGTTCAATACAGACGACATTTTTTTGAATCTCAATATGAATTGATAGAATGGAATTCGATTAAAGATAAAGAAAAAAAGCTTACCATAATCAAGAGATTTTTCGTAAATTGTTGTTTGTGTAGTTTTTGGTTCCGCATCAAGATTCAAGTTGTCATTTTTATTCAGTGTGAAATTTTTCCAATGATTTTTCTTTAAAGTCACAGAAGTGTAAAAAGACAAAAACGCTGTGGAAGCATAATGGGAACAATTTTAAGGCTGCAATGCTTTAAGCCTGAAAACCAAAAATTTTTTATGAAAATTGTGATCCCTTCAAAAGCAGTATAGTGAGTGAGTGATACCCATATTAGAATTAGAATAGGAATGTACATAAATTAGACATACCACTGCTTAAAGTTTTTAAAAGTAGGAAAAAGGTCATAAAAACTTATTAACAGAAAATCACTCGTTGTTAAATGAAATCAGGTGCGAAATATGGTCGTTGGTCGTTGGATATGGACAGAAAATCTGATAAGGTCTCCTTTACGGATGCTTTAAAGTTTTCGTCCTGACACAAAAATATGAAAAAAGGAACTATGAAAAGAAGAAACTGATCCCTCTCCGTAAATATTTTCATTATTGGCAAAGTATTGGTATATTAAGGCCAAGAAAAAGTTGTGTCCCTAAAGCACGTGTGTACGTGTGAATGAATGTCTTCCAATAAAATTGGTATTAAGGGAAGATAAATAAAGAGGGAAGGTCTGAATTACTTTATTATAACTTGTACTTTGCTATTGTCGCTTAAATAAAAGTAACGCATGTGCTAATATTTTCATTTGAAATGTGTTGCAAGTTCGTTACGAATTTTGTTCACAGTTGGGTGAGTCTCTTATAAAAAAGTTAAAATTTTCTTTTCTTACAAAAAATCTTTATGATACAGTTTTACCTTTTCCAAGTTGTTTTCTTTGAGTTAATTTCTTTTCTACCATGTTTTTTTGTTGGCTAAGAATAAAATTTATTTTCCTGATTTTCTTTTTGTTGAGAACCGTAAGAGAAGAAATTTTAAAATAAAATCTAAGAACGAATGTCACGATGTGTTTTTTACCAGAAGAAACATTGGAAAATGTTGTACATTAAGGGTATAGAAACACCAAGAAGCAGAATATTTATAAGGAAATTCCTGGTATGGAAGCAAAGGTTTCAAATTGTATGTAACGTGTATATAATTTATACAAAAGTATTTTTGTATAAATTAAACCATTGTGCTTATAATGCTTTATTAGCTTTCGTTTTCCTTTGTGCCACTCTTTTATTACATTTTGCTACATGTATTCCTACCAATACCAGCAATTTGTTTTCCCCAGTTAATTCAATTTATTTAATCATGTGACTGGTACAGAAAATATCCAAATAGAAACACACAAATGTTTGTATTGTAAGGCTCATATTTACATCTTAAAATTAACGAATCCTTTGTAGGTGCACATAGAAACACACACACACACACAAACACACACATTTGTGTATATAACACGTTCATGTGTACAAACACGTAAGAACATTTTTGGGCAAAGCACTGAACTGAAAACAAGAAGTAATTGTTACACTTCAGCTTAAAACTAATCGTTTTGAAGGACTTTATCAACCTTGAAATTAAAAATTGAGGGGCAATTCTATTAGGCATCTATTGAGAATTCACAGCCACCCTATTGTCTGTTATTTATTTGGATTAATTTAATAGAAATCTCTTTCGACTCCATATAAAACTATTTAAAGATGAATTAAAAGGCATTTCAATGGTATACAAGTATTCTTGTAATATGGAGTGAAATGTTTATGTTTAAGATGAACTATTCGACTGAGTAGCAAACATCGCACGTTGGGGCAAAAGGCAAGAAAAGTAAACAAAATTTGGTACCGAATAAAAAAAATAAATTCGGGTTTCTAAGCGTTGCCGAAGTTTAGTTTTTCAAATGGAAAGCAGCTCCTCTATTTATCTATCCATTGGCATTAACATCTTCCTGCTGTATTTGTTGTACAAAATCTAAATTAGACAACTGAAACACTTTCATATAGAAGAGCAAATAGACAATTCATTTAAATGACAAGTTGGGCGCGACAGCTGCAAACACGATTAGTCGATCCTATTTCTTTTCTATTTAACTCTCCTCAACACCTTTAAACTTCTAACGAATAACCCAGTTTGTGTCTGAGCATTTGATACTTCACAATGTATTAACTTCTCCATATAAAATAAAATTATATGAGAATTACAGCATCACCCGTATGTTATGGAAGTCTGGCTGGAGCAGCTGCTGAAAACAAGAATCCAGTCCCATTTACTTGTGTAACCAGCAATATTAGTGAATGATGACGGCGAGAACATGGGAAAATTAACTTTTTTGACATACGTGTACATAATTCTTCCTACTTTAATTAGATGAAAACTTTCCTTTTATCTAAATGCTCTAAGCTTATCTGCTGTGCATGAGTGCCAGAATTACGGCAAGCCTCGCAGCATTATTTGCCAATTACCCTGTACTAATTACAAAAAAAAAAAAATAAATAAATAAGAATGAAAGATATACATGTAAAGGCGTTTTGAAAGCTTACATCTGGCCTTAATTAAAGGGTTAGTTCGAGTTTAATTTTTGGTTAATTTTTTTTTAGTTATAAAGTCTGTTCAGCAGTTTTAAGCGAAAAACCACAGGAAGGACAGGACAGGATTTTTTGTTCTTTCACTGAAAAAGAGCAAACAAACTCTACTTAAGCAGCAGTATATCGGGCTAAAGTATCCTACAAAAATATTACAAGTTTTTGATCAAAGTTCAGGTTGAGCGTCAGAAACAAGTCGAAATTTTAAATACGTTTAAGGGTTAATAACATACTTATTTGCAATTATCCCAGCCCGGATTTCGAGGGTAAAAGAAAGATTTACTGCGTATAATTTATTACGTATAAAACAAAAAGAAAGTTACAAATATAATATTTATGGAATAAAAAAAGAAAGGAAAGACCCCACAACGAAAACAATGGAGTTCAATGGTTAACGCAGGCCTAAAGAATTAATGGGCTGCTAAATAAGTAAACCATAAGTTTTTGGCATTATCTGTCTGGAAAAATATATAACAGAAAACATTTATTAAAATTATTTGGGATATTTTCCCAACTGATAATTGAAGAGTTCTGATTTGCTGTGGCCTTGCGTGTCTGTATGTCTGCATTCCATTGCCGCTAATCAAATCATCAGTAGACCTTAGCCATCATGTTCCCATAGATTTAAACTCATATTCTTATAAAAAAAACTACTATAGCCATATCTTGTGTAATTCACGAGTAGAAAAATATGATAGAATTCTTGGAATTCTCATATGGTCTTTGTGAGTTTTTGTATAAATATATGCGATTGAGCACTTTTTGAATTTGATTTCGAAAATCTTCTGGTGATTTGGTTAGCGCCAATAATAAATAACAATTTTCAATTTATCGAGAAATGGAAAATATTATTTATCATCGAGAGGTCAATAATAAAACTGGAAGAAATATATTCCAATTAAATTATGAGGCCACTACTTCTAGAGTTTTCCGTTTCAAGGAACTCGGAAATGGCGATGAATAAAAATATAAGTCCTGTTATATGCTTCTCCATTTCAAGTCAAAATAAGGCAAATATCCTTAATGTATCGGTTATTTGGTTAATATTCCCATTTTGAAAGACTTTGTAAGATGTACAAAATGAGCTTTAGAGAACTGACACTTTAACAACCACACATTAAGCTTTTTTTTTATAAAAAACACAAGTTTTGATTTTAATAATTTTGCATAAATGAATTTAAACACACAGAAAAATTATTGGTTTATTTGTAGTCGTAGGATAATTATGGATGTTAAATTTTTATTTTAGGACTTCTTATGATCGTGGCAGTAGTTGGATTTTAACTTGCAAAGGAACATGAAAGATATAAAGAATCTAATTCCCATATTGACACCATCTATTGTTTGCATTAATTAATAATTTGTTTGTAAAAGCCAATGTTTAAATTTTATTTTATTTTTAGTTGCCACTGTTATTGAATTCGGTACCAGTCAGTAATCCGTGCTTCTGGCCGATGAAAGAATTTGGTTTACGGTCATTTTAGGAAGACCATTTAAATAAATCCGAAAGAATGTAATGTTGAAAGAAAATTCGGACAAATAAATTGTGAATACAGGAGCGCATTGCATCAATTCACCCCACGATATGCACTTATTTTGAAATATATTTTGAAGTTGTGCAGATATAAACGAATGGCAACTTTCATATCTGCCCAGTGAAAAACACAACTTCCAAAAAATTTAACAAGATCTATAATCTGTGATCCGAGCGTAGTACAAGCATGGATCTTCTCACAAAAATTTTTGCACAAGGTTGCAAGGTTTTTTGGATCTCAAGTCACTTTAAAGATGTTATGAAAAATCAATTTTAGGAAGCACTTTATTTGCTATTCATTCCTCAGTACATTTTGCATTGTAGTTGCATTTACATGATGTCATTTTTATTTGTATATTTATCGTGTGGATTTGAAGTCGAACCGGGGAATATCAACATACAAGGAATTAATAATTACAAAATTGCAGTTGTAAGTGTCCTTAACTGAATTAAAATATTATGGACACTTTTCTTTTCAAGAAAATGATTTCATATCATATAACGAATGAGCCACTTACTACTAGAAATAGAGTTCATTCGGTATCTGTAATCGATTCATATAAAAGTGCGTGTAACTGACAAAATGTGGCCGGTTAAAAATTCAGTCACCTCAACTAATTTGTTTTCTCAGTGTACACATGTACTTGTTCAGTTGTTTTCCTTTCTATATCTCTATAATTCGGAATTTAATTTGTTTCTATTGTTATCAATTGTCCACTCTTTCTTTCTCAAATACTTCATATTTTAAACGAGTAGATGACTTATTTATTTCCGAAAGCTTTTCAAGAAGTTATTATGGAATTTAACTTAAAGGCAAACATTTATTTTCTCTTATTAAAGTTTATTTGCTTTTGAGAAATACTTAAGAAGGTAAAAAGAGGTTTTTTTTAATATTTATGAGTGAATTCTGAAGACGAATAAAAACATCTTAAATTCAGATATACATAAAATGAGTTCCATTATATTTTGAAATAATGAATGTATGGAAATGTATTCATAAAGCACTGGAATAATATCAGGGAATAATAAGGAGTAACTCAACCTTTTTTGTGTGGAAATATGAGAACTATTGAATTTTTCTTCGTGAAACATTATGGCAATAAACAAGAACTTTTCTGAAGAGTCCAGTTTGTAAGTCTGTTAACAATAATGGCTCTTCAGTCTAAATCATGTTCTTGAACTATTGGTAGTCTTTGCCCTCAGCCAATGGTTTTGGCTTTGGTTTTAGTGGAAAGTGTTATTTATTTTTGCAAAAGGTTTATTTATTTGAATTTCTTGGCAGCAAAAAACAGATGCCAATGACTACAAGGCCACACCAATATCATTTTGATTTCAAAACTTTATACACTTTTTTCTTCTATCACACATTCACCTAAAATGTCACAAATGCAACTTACAACACACACGTTTCTAATGTAACAGAATGCGCGAGTATAAGTGAACGTTCTACGTACAAAAAAAGGAAGAAAAAAAAACAAGATACCAAGTGTTATTTATCTTCTTTTTTCCAAAATTCATAATGGTAACATTTGAAGCAGGAGGCAAAAATAAAAAAGTGGATTCGAATGATAAAAAAGGATTGGCAAACACAACATACAACGTTTGAGACCATAAAACATGAATAAAAAAGGAACTGTGAAGATATTGAGACACTTGTACTGCACATTTACAGCAGCCAGCCATAAGGACAATGAAGAAAAACGACTGCCAACACATCAGAAATATAAAATTATTACTGCATCAAATAATGTATAAATTTTATTCTTTATTCTGCATTGATAGACCATAAAAAATAGTGACAATACAAAAAAAAACATAAAATTAGACAAGAAGTGTTTTTATTCCTTAATTCGAAATGCATAAAAAAACCACCAAATGCTTGTAACAGACTTTTGGTCGTTAGAAAATTTGCATAAACCGAAAAGTAACTGCAAATGAAAGAACAATCCGATATGGCTTTAACCCTTTCAATACCAACCAACAACTTGGCAAAATGGCAAATATTTCCACACAATTGGTCCTGACAACAATATATCACCGACTGTAATACTACGAG
This sequence comes from Germaria angustata, assembly GCA_963681545.1. Taxonomy (NCBI): domain Eukaryota; kingdom Metazoa; phylum Arthropoda; class Insecta; order Diptera; family Tachinidae; genus Germaria; species Germaria angustata. Next base: position 140,461,470 of record OY812998.1, on the reverse strand, counting down.
TACATCGATAGTATTGACAATTGATCACTGCATTTATTTTTCCACATTTTTTTTTTTTTATAAAGAGAAGTTACACTCAGGTAATTAATACCTACTACTTAAATTAAGGTGTTACTTCTTTTTGTGAAAGGGATAGGGTAGAGAGGACAGGTGGTGAAATTAGAATACAGAGAGAGAGAGAGAGGGGTTTTAATTTCGGTGTTACAACTCAGCTATTCCGCGTTGATTTATTTATTATTATTATACTTTTTTTATAGCAGAGTTGTAGCGTCCCTGATATTAAGTAGACGCATTTTTTTAGTATTGCCATTTTATTAATTGTTTTACTTCGCCGACGGTTCTTGCTAACAATACCGACGAAAGATACCGCGCTTGGATACAGTAAACATTAGCAGAGTATGAAATTGCTGTTACTGTTAAAGTGACCAGTGTTATGCCTTCATCACTTAAACAGTCCAACAACAATTAACACAACTCCACATTAAGTAGATCAGAAAAACTTATGATGTTAATTTTTTTTTTTATGACTTGACTTGAACTGGATACGAACCCGGTTTGTCGGTCATAAATTGCTTTGTAGTCAATGCGCTAACTACTTCAGCCAACAGCACCCTTTTCATAATTTTTAATATTATTTGAAAATGTGTACACTGAGGTACCCATGGGTAATGAAAGGGTTAAGTTACGTGTGTGTGTATATATAGAAATCAGTTACACCCTACATTTTCTAACAATTTAGAGGATTCTGCTTAAGTGCCCATATGAATTATGCCATGTTGAAATGAATAGATAGAAGTTAGATATACCTAAATATATGAATTTACATAAAAAGTTTGTTATAGAAAGTCTGAGAGTGTTTTATTTTCTGAAAGGAAATTGTAAAATTGTGAGCTTTTTCGAAGATTATAAAAAGAAATTTAGTGTTCGTGAATGTGCCACAAATTTATTAAGAAACGTCACACCTTTTTTCAGAAAAGTAACCTTAATTATACTTCAACCATCGTTAGCGGGTTAATGATTCACAGCCATATTTGTATAGTCTTCTAAATGGCTTATCAGGCAGCCTTCTTAAAGAGAATTCAGTAAAACTGTATTCATAAACGACAAACAACCATAAAAATCCTTCAATAAAATCAAATAAAATTAAATCAAAAATTATATTGCAGATTTTACTCTTCCATAAAACAAAAGTAAACTGACGATTTGGAATTTATACTTTTTATTTTATAAAATGTTGCTTCCGGGGGCGCAACTTGTTTCTGAGCCAATAAGGAAGAAATGCTCAAGGCGGATGTTATATTTTTACAGGAGGGCATTTATAAATTTTGAAGTTGATTTTAAAAACGAATTCATTCTTTAATGCAGGGTATTATAAACGTTCTATAGCACATGATTTCTCTAATAATTGCCAAATCGAAGTCCTTTAACAAAGCAATAGAAAAATTATATATAAAATAAGATTTTCAACAGTTTTATTTTTGAATATTTTACTCTTGTAGTTGGTATCGAAACAAATTATAACTAAGTTTTGACTCAAGAAAATTGGACCATAAAAATATCACTACTTTTACGTATACCTTTGCAGATGACTCCTGGATTGTGGGCCATGCTATTGAGGCCAACAACAAGAAAGTGAGCACAGGCCGTGAATCGAAAAGTACTTTGTTTGAATAATAAAAAAAAATCATTTAGTCCTTGCTAAGCTCCTTTACACACAGGATGAAAACATAAAAAAAATTTACACTTAAAGTTTCGTGGCCTTTGGAACGTTGATCTACTGCATCTGTCTTAAAAGTGGTAAAAATTGGAAAAAAAATTTGTATCCTTTTGCATCCTTTTCTATGTGTAAAAGCCAGCACTTGGAAAAGAACTTGGCGTGTCGGAATACCGCAAGTCTTGAAAGTCTCATGGCATTAGGGATATGGTCCTTGGAATTTGGTTACTAAAAATATGGTATTTATATTGGGCAGCCATTGTGTTCATAAAAGAAACAAATTGAAATAGACAGGGAAACAAACCGAAATTCGAATTTATTTCTGTTTGGGCGTGTGTATTGTTTCATGAGAATTAATGAAGGGATGTTGGCTCGAGCCAAAACGACCATGTAATTTGTGTGTTCCAATTTGCATGTGTCTGGCTTACTTGAGCTGGATAATGTTAAGAATGGGAAATCATTTTTCCAAGTTTTTGGCAAATTCCCAAACTAGAAAGAGGAGAAACAAAAATAAGGTCCAAATATGTATGTATGCATGTATATTTTAATGTGTGTGTTTTTATGCACGAAATTGCAAAACGCAGACACTGTTTAAACAAGCCAACAAAGTAACAAGGAAACCGAATTCCTACACACTCTTGCATGTGGACGCTTAATTCCAAACGGAAACATGAAATATTGTCCCACTAAAAGTCAAAAGAGCTGACAGACGAGCAAACACGACGCAAACAGACCAAAAAGTTACATTTATTTTACGTTTGCACAAGAACAAATGAACAGCGCACTAAATTAAATGTCAGATGTCAACTAAAATCTTTGTGCGAGTGTGCACGGATCGGATGCCATGTACAAGCAGCACAAATGCTTAAAAATATATTAATGCTCGAATATATAAATAAGTATACACACGTATGCATGTGTATGCATGTGTATACACGTACGTGTTTGTGTGTGTGTGTGCGGATATAGATGTAATAAAAATTCTCCCCTGGTTAAGCTTCTTGGTTTGCTTGTAGGGCGGGAAGTGTATGTGTCGTTGTGCAAAACAAACACAAACACGAGTACATACGTTCATGCGAGTACATGTTAAGGTGGTGTTGATGTTTTGGTTTCTAATGCATACTAACGCTTTTTTGTACAGTTACATACTCGTACTCATACATGACTGACACCGTTAGTTCTTTTTTGTGGCTTTTTAATTTTAATTTCGAAAATAAAACGCGGCTCTTGAGGTTTCCAGTATTATTTTGTATTTGTTTATATATCAATTCTGTATCTGTATGCAACCACAGCTTATGATGAGGATTTATGGACGTAAACATTATCTTTGGAACGTTTCTTTTGAACATTCTTGAATGTTCATTAAGAAACGTAAACACACACATTCCTTTCCCAAATAATTTCTAACAATAGTAGAGTTTTTGTTGTACCAAGGTAATTGTTGTTCTATCGTTCTATCGTATCGACTAGATGGGCAGGAGTTATTAATCTAATTTGTGAGATAAATTCACTTTTACGACTGGATTTCTTTAATTTTTTATTTGGTATTTTTTTAATATAAATGTTACATTTATTTTTATAATATTTGAAGCTTTTTCGTCTCAAGTGTATTTTTTTGCGATGTATTGGGAAAATTTCACTATTTTGGTTTATGTTTAGTTTCTTGATAAGATTTCTATTTTAATTTGCTGGATGATAATTAGACCTTTCTTTTGTATTTACAAAACTTTGCCACATAATAAACTATGAGTCTTAATTAACGACTAAGTTTCTAGTTCAATTTTAATTAAAACTTTAATTATTTTCATTTTTTATTAATATAAAAAGAAGATCTTCTCTTTGCTAAATTCAAATTTCTTAAAATCAAACACTTCCTCCTCAACAACGATTTTTCTAATCAAAGTATGGTATATGACTTGGTATAAAGAACTAAGCCTAGAATACTTAGTTCTAAGTGAACTTTTAAGCCAAACTAAAAAATTTAGCAAATAGGAAATTCTTCAAGTTTATACTCTTCACGTTCAGAACAATCTTGAGCCACAATATTGAATGGTTCTGTTATGACGTTATACAAGTAGTTGGTCAGCCAACTCTCCTCTCTTCAACTTAGTAAAGGAACAATCTCAACGCTGGACATTTTTGGCATCTTATTGCTGGTTAATGAGAAAAAGGCCGTACGTTGCACAAATACCAAAACCTGCTCCTGATGAAGCATGCAAAGCAAGAAACTAGCAACAACATAGAAAAAGGTTTGATGATATATAAAAAATACTTTTGACATGCCCCAACAAAATATAATCTGGTCTGTGCAGTGTCTGCGTTGTATTTGGGAATATGCAAATTATCCTTTTACTTCAATCTGAAGGACTTGAAACAGTTCTAGAGTCGCTGGTATAAAAAGCTGATTAAGCTGACAACTACTGAAATAGAAATTAATCATAGAGAATTCGAACTGATCAATTGATTGTCTATGGGCCTGTGGGTTTTGTTTTTCAAATTTTATGTGCTGGAATGATTTGTATCATGTATTTGCATGCTCTATTGTATTGCATTAATAAAAATTTAGGAAAGACAAACTTGTGTGCGTGTCCATTTTTCAAGAATCCTTGGTATGTGAAAAAGAAAATTCAATTTGTAGTTAAAAACTTGTGAAAACAATACATTACATATGAAGAGAAGGAGTTTGGAAAATACAGACGTACCCACATGAGCAGATATTAAAGGAGTCCAAATGCATTTACATATAAATAATTAATTGCGAACAAGAGGTTGAAAAACTAAAAGAATTGTTTTCTATTTTATTCCATAAAATAGGACATCGCACTCGTGGAATACGGATTGTATAGGCGACTGGTCGAATGATACTGGCAGTAAAAATGCAACAGCCATTAAAATATTATAAGAGTGGTGGCAGTCCTCAAATGCAGACAATGAAAAGTATTCTTGTTAAGGATCATGCATACACACATAATCGTGCATATACACAAGAGGAACTCAATTCAAAATTTATTTTAATTTCAGTTTTATTTTTTTTTCTCCGGTCTTGTCTTCAAAATGAGCGATTGTTTTCCCAGCGAGTTTCTATACGGGTCCCTAATTTCAATGTTTTCGACAAGAAAAGATTTCGGCTTCCGCACCAATGTAACCAATTTTAAAAGGTTAAGACTTTGCAAGCGGACGTTAAGGATATTTTATATTTTTATTATTATTGCTTTAGCATTCCTTATCATTTAGCAAATACAAACACACACATGTGATTATTTGGAAAATTTTTTTGAGTACCCCTTTCTGTGTTTCTTTTTATTTCATTTTGCTAAATTTGGTTTTGTTGATTTTATTATTTGTTTGCTCTTTTTTTTTCTTCCTCTGATGATTTGCTGTTGTTGCTTGTTTCTGGTTCGTTAACTTGGCTGCCAAATCTGTTCTGTGACATTGCAAACTTAACTACGGAGATTTATTTTATTTAATTTTTTTTAAATACACACAAAAAAGGATATTTCAACCGCCATATGAACTTCATTCACATAGACGTTGTGTGGTGTTTGAGTGAGACCTATAAACACACTTAACACAGGACTCTAGGACGCCAGCAGACTTATAAGTTGAAGAACAATAGAATAAGTAAAAGAAAAAAAGGACATATGTTGCATGGAAGGGTTAGAAAATACATATATTGTATAAAAATTTATTACATTAGTGTGATTTGCTGAAAATAGTTTAATAGAAAATTATTGTCATCCGTACACTTTCAAACTATCGCATTCAGCAAAATAGTGCCTTTGAATTTTTAATATGCCATTTACAATTATCATATAAATGTAGCAGACTCTGACTTTTAGATCTAATTTTTTATTACTGTTTGATACTCCAACTTAAACCACCAAATTTGGCCATTTTCTACGAGGCGTTCAGGGAAGACATGTGTAAAAGCACACGAGAAATCTTGTCCTTTTCCAGTTAATATATATGCAAAACTGGAAAAAATTAAAAGGCTTTTATTTAAGTAACTCCGTCAGAGAAAATTTTAAAAGTTTCGAAATGAAAAACTTGTCTAGAATGTCACCTTCTTTGTTTATATGTATATGTATACATATATACAATACCAACTTATGTACTTTGGACCCTTTTGATAGATATAGAATTTAGAAAAGGTAAAAACATTTTTTAAAAAGAAAAGCTCATTACAAAGATTTGAATTTGATAACGAGTGTATACTCGGTGTAAGGATAGATCCTTATGGAGAAGAGCTTTTATATTCCTTTTTGGATTATTCATATTCCTGTACGCTTTATTAATAATTTCAATTATTTTTTTAATTAAATATCATTTTTATTTTCGTCTTTGCAACCGTTACTGTTGGTTCAGTATAAAATCTTTCTGCCTTTTCACGCTGAAAACATTAAAATCACTTTTAGTTGTTAAATTTTTCTCTTCTTTTTTCTGGGTTCAAAGTAATTTTTTTTTATCCAGAATAAATTATTATGGAAATTATTATTAAAATAAAAATAAAAGGAGAAAATGAGAATTCAGAAAACGGAATGTATGACCCCAGTGTTTTACTGAGGTGAACATACCCATATGCAAATTTGTATGTACGCATATACTCGTATGTGCGGTTGCATGTGTGCATGCACACTGTGCACTCATACGAGCACAAACCAGAAAAATGCATTAATTTCACGAAAAGAGCTTTTCAGTTTACATAATCTGAACGTGACTGAGAGTGGATGAGTTTGTTCGGGACTGTGATAACGTTGACATTAAGTGAGTAACTACAACAACGTATAAAATTATAATGGAAAACTGAAAGCAACAACAAATACAAAAAAGGTGATGAGAACAAAATGAAATTGAAATAAATAATTAGATCCTTTTGACAGCAACACTTTGTCATTAGCAATTCAGTTTTTATAACAATAACAGCAGGAGGAAAAAGGCCACAGCACAACGACAATAAAGTGAAAATTCAATTAAAATTTACATAAAATTTTTAAATATTCGCTTGGAAAGTTGTATTTTTCTGAAAAGTAGTCAAACAGAATATTTTAATTAAATTAGAAAAGGTTGCTCAAACCTTAACTAAAATGTTCAAATACAATGAATTGTACTAAAAGGTGTACCCGTTTAAAACAACATGTATCTAACTCCACATTTACACTTTGAAATGTGCCTTTGGACAGCATTGTTTAGCTGCAGTTGTGAAAAAGTTCAAATTGTCGGATTTATCTTTAGAGAACTGATCCAATATCGTCAGAAGGTTTCATTCCACCCGCTATCTGTCTAAAAACGCTAAATATGTCACCGGCATAGTTACCAGAATTTTTCGATATAAAATGTATAAAATCTGCATCTTAGGTACGTTCAACAACACAAAATTTTAATACTTTTTTACATTTTATAAAATTCATATACACTTAAGAATTAAGTTCGTAATATTCTTACTTTTTTATTATAAGGATTGTAATACCTTTTTTTTGAAAACAATAAAAATGGGCAAGAAACAAACATCCTCAAATATTTCTAACGTTTTATTTTCTTGCTCTTCCAATAGTTCAAGGTCCCCACACGTTTTTTCTGGAAAAGTTATAAGAAGAACATTTTGATAAGGAAAATGATTTTGGTCTTCTTTCAAAAATGTGAATGTGTGAGGTTTTTCGGTCCGTTTTCCTTTTCTCAAAAATAATGTAAGATAAGACCCTCATAAATTTCATTTAACCAACTGTCGAATTCGTTTGTTTTTTAATTTATTTGCGTACAAATTCTCTAGCGTAGACGTATACGCAACACGACTATAATTTTATTACTCATACGCCATGAACAAATTGTTATTAGTACTAATGAAACTTAAAGCGCAAAGGCACGAAATGGCATTTATTGATCTTGAAAATGATCAAGGTGAAGGATCTGCAAGAATAAATTTTTCTTAAATGTAATAATTAATTTCAAAAAATGTGATATTTTAGACAAAAACAATTATTCCAACCAACAAGTATTAAAAATTCTTCCGGTGACTTGTCACGTATGTTCGGTCAAAATATAAATTCTGAGGAATATAAACTGTGCGTTTATTGTTCGCTACAAAGGTTGATAATAATAGTTAATGAATGATAGCAATTATAAATATTGTGCACGAGGAAGGTTTTTTATTTCTCGTGACAGCAATTCTATTTGCTGCAGATCACTCTTTGAAACATAAGAAACGTGCAATTAAATTATATGATCTGCGAATACCAATGTTGAAAATGGACTTGGAAATATGATGAATATTTAAGCCGAAAATGTACTCAAGGTTTATAGTAGTTCTAAAATTGGATTCGAAACAGAAAAAAAATTTAATATACCAAGTGCTTTTAGATGTTTTCATGTTCTTGTCAAAAATCTTTGAAAGCTTTAGAAGATCTTGAGTCAGTTCTACTAAAATTATTCTGTGTTTAAGTGGTCTTGATTTTCAATTATTTTCTTTACATAAGAAATATTTTTTAGGCCGAAAGGTGAGCTGTTATGTACTTAATTTGTATACCTTGTTGCACTCGTACCTTTTAAATGAATAAGCTGACTTTTTAATTGGAAATTTGATGCCCTCTTGATCTACCAAATAGTCTGTTATATAGTGTAATATCGTGTTAATACAAAATATTTAGACCATCTCTACTGATACTCGAATCGCTTCTGATTTTGTTATTAGTGTAAGAAGTTGTCTTTTTCAAATGCTTAGTCACTGAATTAAAAGTTATCTGCATTGAGATGAAAATGTAAAGCTTTTGTTATTTTTTTTTTCAAAATAAATAGTTTTATATTTAATTAGGGGTAGTACTACAAACTGTTTTACGTCGCCATAATATGTTTTATCTTACATGATAATAATAACGTGAGTTTAAATTATTAAAAATTAATGCTTTCATGGAAACAATTAGAACTTTTGCAAAATGCATTGTTTGTTGTGGCTTTAGCTCTTCATATGCCGACATTTCAATGGTTGCTAAAACCAAATCGTCAGTGGAGTTTAAGCATATTTCACACATTCAACATCGGATGTTTATGCCACATAAATTAAATACAATATGAGAATTCAATATTGCATATGAATTACAACAAATACATAATCATTGTAGACTTAGAATGTTTTTATACAAACAACACAACAAAGAATTTACTCAACGTGAGTCTATTTTATTTTTCTCCCAACAATGAAATGTCTGCATATGAAGAGCTAAAGCCACAACAAACAATGCATTTTTCAAAAGATCTAATTGTTTCTAACGATTAGTTGGGGAGAATATTCCAAATAATAATTTTCGATATTAAGTACTTTCATGGAAATTTAAAAAATAAGTGTACAATCTTTTTGAAATTATTTTTTTAATTTAATTAAAATCTCGCAGTAAGATGTTGTTCAAAGGAGTCGAAAAATGTACAGAGAATCATACTTTGGAGACAAATTGTAAAAGCTGCTTGCTCAGAAGTAGATATAATACATTCAAATAAAAAAATTCTTAGAAATTGGCTTAAAAGACTGGTAAACATTCACTTGAATTTGATACAAACTGGACTTGAAAATAGTTCATGAGATCCTACGAATTTGTTTTATTCGACGGAAAGTTTATTTTTTTTAAATTTAGTTAATATTTATTAGACTTGAAGAATGTATGTCATAAAAATAAGAAATTTTTATTTTCCTCACAAAAATTATATTATCACTATAGCTGACGAAAGTTTACATACTTTAAAGCTGCGAAACTTCCCTGAGATTAATTTTAAAAAACAAACTAAAATGTATTTCTTAGTTTATCACTTTCAAGAAAAGTTCCCACAAAATCAAAGCAAATGGTACAAAAAACAATTGTACTCATTTTCAACATGAGTCCACTTTATTTTCCTTGCAACCTGTAAAAATATTTTTTGGCACAATTTCGATAAATTTCAATATTAAGTAAAATTGTCGCAAAACCAAGTAATTTTTGTTTTGTTTTTGAATATAAGGGGTTTTTAGGAAATTTTTACTAAATCTGCATTGAAAAATCTCTTTTCCTATGCAGCAACTATTTTAAGCTCTTGAGTAAATTTTTCTGAATTTTGCTTTATTATTTCTTTGAGTGTAGTTGTTACGGTTTTGAATTATGGGTTCATTAAAAAAATGTTTCTTTAAAGAAAGAAACAGTTTGAAGTCTTTAAAGGACTTTCCATTTTAATAAGGCTCAGTTTTTGCGTACACGCGAAAACGAATCAGAAGGACGAAGAAAATAATTTAAAAATATTTGCATCTTTCAGAAGTTAATGGCTCGTTTAAAAGTAAAAAGGAAATAAATGTTCATTAAATGCAACACACAAACATGCGAGCGTAAGTTCATTTTGTTCGCAACAATTTTCCTTGCATTAAATGTAACAACAAGGAGACTAAGGGATAGAAAGGGGGAGAAGCAACAAAAAAAAAGATTTTCAAGGCTTTTAATTAATATTTACACAAAAATAAACAACTGTTTTCAATGGTATTATTATTTTTTCCCCATGTTTATTATTTTTACTCCACAGCGGGCCGTGCTCAATTCTCAGCCTGTTTCATCTTGTTGTGGCTGTTGCTTTTTTCTTCCTCCTTCTTTGCTCAACTAAAAGCCATAGTCCTTGCAACAGCAGCTAAACACATCTACAAACTTTACTTTCAACCATTTTATGGTGAAGATGCATGTGTGCATGACATGTGTATGGGCGAGTGGGGTGAGTGTGTGTGCTCTACTTTACTTTCTACAGTATCCAGCATTGAAATTGATTAAGCATTTATGTTATTATCGTCCAGAAAAAAACTGCTAACCATGTTAAATCAGCTCGTGCATTAAGGCAAGAAGGAGAGCGGATCCATGGGAAGTGGAGGACATGATATATAAACAATTCATATGAAGGAAATTGAATTTGAAGATTTCATTTTAATTATTCTAAAAACTTATGGATACACCTTTTTGCACTGACGATTTGCTTCAGCGACCAATGAAATATCGACAAATGACAGCTAAAGCCACAACAAACAAATTTGAAAAGTTTAAAGAAACAATTAATATGACGTTTTATGCCTTTTGACAACCTGCAACGCATCCTTTTACACGTCCCGACTTGAAGCTATCAAACTCCAAACGAGAAATACAGACAGGTATTAAATAATATAAATGTAATATAAATTTTAACAGGTTGAGGGTTTTGTTATTTAGAAGATCAAAACTTTAACTATTTTTCTATATTTATGCCTACTAGTGCACAGCATTCTTTTCTCACTTGCTATTCGTCACACAGTGGCTTGCATCACCTAGAAAAGCCGAAATGTTGTGAGAAAATTCTTAAAATCCTTGCGGAAACATCCAGATGTGCTAAAAGAAATACCATATTGTTACACCCAAGGGCGAGGTTAAAACACATAAGAACATCAGCTAAAAGACTTAAAACTTACAGCCCGATAAGTGGTTTTATACCCTCTAAACAAAATCAATGAAAATTGTCCTAAGGAAAGTAGTGTCCTGCGGCCTTAAATTATGGTATTAGCAAACGGAAAATGGAATAAAAACTATTTGTTGTTGACATAAATATAATCTACAACCACTATTTCGAATCGATTTGCATTTTTTCAACAATATTGAGTGTCTTTTAAAACATTTGTTGAGAACATAAAGTCAAACACGAGGGTCGAAAAAATAAAAGTAAAAATGTTGTTTGAAATTGGCCATGAATTACTTGTTCCATTCCGTACACAAATCGGTGACGCCTGAGTTGAATTTTGAATTTCGTCAACTACAACGACCTGCCATGTTAATTATAAATATAAATACTAGTGTATCCCGGCAACTTTAGTGGTACTTACAACAAAAGCTGTTACAGTCGCTTGTAAGTACAACTTATTTAACACACTTTCATGTTCATGTGACACACGCACACTCAAACCGTGATGTACATACTCAAATACACATGTCTTGTAGTTTTCGTACAAGTTATTTACAACAAGAAACTTACATCATTATAAGCTACTAAACAACAACAGTAGCAAATTGACATTAAAATCCATTTGAACAGCTGTCGCTTGATGGCGCACACACACACGCATGTACACACACACACAATCTGAAACGTTTGTTCATTTAAAATATTATTACATTATAAGCCAACTTGTGCAACACATTTAACTAGAATATATGTATGTATGTATGTATGTATGTATATGTGGTACTCGAGTGTATGAATGTCTGTATATGAGTGTATATTTGCATGTAATGGAATAAAAGTTAACGCATAATTTAGTTTTAGATTTGTATGTGTGTGAATAAAAGGATTAAAAGCTCAAACAGTAGATTGTACGAAATAAATTTTATGGGGCGTATGCGTGTGTATGTGTATGTGTTTGTGTCTGTTTGTGTGTGTATGTAAGTATGTACTCAGTCAAATTACATTTGTTGTTTTAGCTTAAAAAACTATGTGCATCCTAATGATTATCGCATCTTTAAAAAATTAATTAGACTACCTTTTTAAATCAAATTAATTACAACTAATTTAATTTCATGCACAAAATCATTTTCCTGCCACATTAAAAAAAGATCAACCGGAACCAAACATTTAATCGGAACTTAAAATATTAGCACGATAATTTTTATTATAAGAGACTGAAACAACTTGATTGATTTCGCTGTCAAAAGCTTGAATATTAATAATCCTTAAGTTGTGTTAATATTCAAGAACTAAAAAAAAGCTTAAGCATCGTATTCCTTTAACTGTCTCATGAACTATATGTATTTTAAATTGAACTATTTGCCACAAAACTACATGAACGATTGCTGATGCTAATTGCAATAAGCAGAAGTTACCTAATTTTTAACCTTGAAATATATTTCTTGTTGCACGCAATTAAATATTGGCAATAATGGTCCTGTGACTTCTTAACTGTCCGAACAACATTTGGACGTTTATTTGAAAATTAGTTCATCCAAACATTTTCATTTGAGTGGAATTAAAAGATAGAAATATATGTGAAACAATTGCATCTTCGATTAGTCAAAAAAAAAAAAATGTTACCGATTCATTGTCCTTGAAAAAGGACTTCAGTGATATGATTGAATTAAAAATAAATAATGTTAAAAATGTTCGCATATGCGAAATATATAGGAATCTTCCAAAATGCGAATGATAAATTATCCTTAGAAAAATATGTGCAACATGTGTAAATTTGTGCATACCCTATCAATTAGAATTATATTAGAATTCTTTTCATTTCGCATATGACAATTTGAAAATGAATACATCAAATAGAAAAACGTTTTCGTTCTTTTTATAAATGTATAGGGAAATTTTCACAAAAGCTGCTTAAGGAAACCTGTGCAAAAAAAACTGAGCGTCACTTAAAAAAAACATGGAGAAGGACTTGGTAAAAGGAATCCAATTTCTTAGAAACATAAAAATAATAAGAAACAAATTCGCATTGCCTAAGGAAAGGTAACGAAGTTTAAAGGATTAATTATTACTAGTAGTTCAGCAGCCGAAGTCAAGAAAATACTCAATGTAGTCTGATTAGAATAAAATTAGAATGGAACATAGTCATATCTAAAGAAAAATTCTGACTTGGCAGAATGTGATTCTGCTCTTGAAATGTTACATTCCATATCAAAATCTTTTTGTATAACTCCAGATCAAACTCCGATATTGTTTAAGTACATAAAGAAGATATTGAGGAAGACTTTTCCTCAGTAAATGAAATAATTTTGATTTGCGATATGTGTCCATGATCCATTACAGGAGTGTTATTTGATAAAATAGTAGTGGATTGCCCACATGACTAATATATAACAAAACCAAAACTATAGGAGTTGCAAAAGTTTTGAAACGCATCTTTACAGCCCATTAATCATAAAAATTAAATAAATTGCTACAATTGCAACTTGCAACGCCTATAAATTGGGTGTGTATCATTAGGATTTTCAAAGTGATAGCAAAGGACTATAACATTCTTCTTAAGGCCTGACAGACTCAAAGTCGGAACGTTATTGCCTTAAAACCACGATATGGTTCAAAGAGAGTATTAATTTGCATTATTAGTATTCAAACTTCACCAAGTTCAAAAATTATGGAGTCATGTCAAGATCGTTAACGGAACGGATATCGCTTTTTAGAAATTTTGAGAAAATATTTATCCAGCGATCATGCAGTGGGAGGATTCAAAGGAAAAATATAGCAAGAACCATTTATGAAATATTTCTCGTCTAAAGTAACAATTGTTCACACTTGAATGTTTTAAAAGTGTCCTTAATACACATATTTGGAAAATTTTTATTTAAAAGACGAAGCTGCTTATTTAAGAACACAATTTAAATTTAACAAAATGAGATGATGTGCTCATGACTTCGTGACCACTTTTTCCTTCTCCTACAAAATATGAATAAAAATGCACATGATCGCATTTTTTTATTTAAAAATTCGTATTTGAAAACAATTTTCGAAGATACATGTGAAGGTTTTGATACATGCAGTCATCTTGAATGCTCCAGTTATCGGATTTGATATTCAAGTACTGTTTCTAAGATCAGTTTCGATGACACAAAAATCCTTATAACAGTTCCAAGTCCAACACAGAATGCAAAGCGAAATGTTTTCGCTGATGCCAAACGAACCGAAATAAATGTCGACATCGCAGAAGAAAACTTTTCAATTCTTTTTCATCTCCTGCAATAAATAACAAAATTGATTTCCCTGTTAAATACACAGACGTTTAAATTTATTTATTGATAAAAAAACTTGCAAGCCCCTCTGTTTCAGCCAAGTGCTTGTACGTGTTTTTGATGGCAAGTGTAAAATAAAAGTGAAAAAGAAAATTACGAAAAAGTTGGAGGCCGTAAAATCGATGCAACAAAGGAAATCAAAAGGACTGTGAAAAGTCCGCGTTTATGTAGGTGGCTCTGACCGAGTATGAAGATTCATTAAGGACAATTAAAAAAAAATTATCTAAAACCCTATTGACAATTACGTTTTTAGCACAATCGCTTCTTTAGATTATGACGCAATTAGTAATTAATTCTTGCAGATAATAATGAAACAAAGAAAAAATATTGGAAAACAATTAAATTGCAATCAGATGATTAAATCAGGTAAACGATTATATAATTATAATTTTCAATTCATTTTTTTGTATGATTTTGTGACGTATTCTTTTAAATAATTGTATTTAAGTAGACATATAAAAGTGTCTTTATCATTTTTGCACCCACAAACACAGCGGGAGTCCTTTCATCTATGAAATATAAATTGCATTCCAATTTATAAACATTTCATCTAAATACTTTTTATATTTATTTTTTTATATATATAATTTTTGTAATCAAGCGTTAGGTCTTTTTTTAAAAAATAATAATTTTATTCAATATTTCGACGCCTCTTTGGGCGTCTTCTTCAGGAAATTTTTTTTATTAAAATATTTATTTTTTTATTTTAAATATTTGAGCTCCTTAATTTGATTGAACTTTAAATTTTCATTCCGACGACACAAACATGACGAATTTTTGAACTCTGCTCGTGTCGCCACGCATTTGTTCAGCTTTTACTTTTATTTGTCATCATTTGTACATTAATACCCGTTCTTCATCCAGAATATTGTTTAATTGTTGATAGTCCCCCGAAAAAGAGCGGCCCGACAGACGTAGAGAAAAAAAATTTAAGTAACTAATGCGTTTGATCCATGTCTTAGGAAGCCAATTTGAAAAGGTCTTGACTCAAAGCCGAAATTTCTTCCACAAATCTGTACAACTCTGGTCTGCACTTTAGAACATTTTGAAAAATAAAATATTTATATCTTCAAATATATTGATACAATTACTTTCTCATTGGCATATGTGTAGCCTTCCCAGATGTAAATTCTATTCCCAGTTGTAAAAAGCACATTGCAATCCAATGTCGAATTGTGTTATTTCGAATAGAAACATCAAAAATGTAAATTGTTGATCAACATTTTAGGGACTCCTTCGAAATCGGCGAATAAGCCTTCCAATAAGAGTGCATAGTTCTCTTGTCCATGTGGGAATAATTGGAAATAGTCTTTCGTTTTATTGCCAAGCTTTTTTGGAACCTTTTTTACTGGATAACAAAACCGCATTTAGGTGTGACAATAAGTGGTTTTTTAGTGAAGTAGGGATAGTGTAAGTGAATAACTACAAAAGATAATTCGAAAACGAGATTTAGCAACAAGAAAAGTTCTTAAAATTTTATTCTTTTGTAATTCAATTGTGAAAAGATATTTTACTTACATACTGAAATTCACAAGTTATTGTATGAGTTGTAAGTCGTCGAATGCTACAATAGTGGCTGGTATTTTCCATGCAAACAGTTTTTGCAACACATACAACCTTTTCTTCAATATTTTGCAAGTGTCGTATAATTTTGCTCAATAGTTTAAATAAAATTTAGAAATTTTTAGTAAACGAGGAAGTCATAAGAATTGACAGTACCTCTGGCTTCCGTGAGCGAAGGAAACTAAGCCTTACTACAATAGCAATAATGTAATAAATATGCGTTTTCCATCCCTGATTATTGAACAACACACGAACAATGTGACCGTATTAGAACTACAAAATATGACAATAAAGATTTTTATTCAAAAAAGAAACACGAAAGCATGGAGTTCCGCTCATAAGGAACTCGAACATTATTTAAGCTTTCGTACACAGTTTCGACTCTCCCTGTATTTGGCCAAATAAAACCGATACACATTCACAGTAACAGTGTAACCACGTTTGAACTCATTCTTACGAATGTAATGCTCATTATCATGACATTTTAATGGTTGTTTTAACTTTTGGCGTCAGTTTAATGATGAATCTGATCAAATAGTTATTCGCAAATTTATTAGTTTCTCTTCTTAGTCCCTCATTCAGCTTGGACGCCATCACATGTTCCACTTGGTCTGTGCTTTATATGCCCTTAACAACAATTTTTAATTACATTATAAACATAAAAAAGTTTCAGTCGTAATTTTAATCCAGTCTGTTACAGATACATGGAAGTTCTTGTATGTGTGCGAGTGTCTGTGAATGTTGTTTTCAACAACAATAAAATAAGTTGTAAGTGATTTGAAAAATTAAATTAAATGATTCTGAGGCAGGGATAACGCAAATAATAAGTAGCTTATTTTGCGTATTATAAAAGAACAAAATTGATGCAGTGATTGCCTGGGTGATGACAACGAAATATGAAAACAGAACAACTTTCAATTTGAACACTAAAATTTAATTTATTTTTTTTATCACGTATGAGATTTCAGCGGATCTTACATTATTTTATAAAGTTCATTGAGACAGAGACATTTGGAGAATACATCAGTTGGGGGCAGAATAACTTTGGACAAAATATGACATAATTTTAGGTAAACGGGAGTTGGATGAGTTACAGCAGGAGTCAGACATCCAATGCATTGAGTCGATGTCCTGCAAGATTAGGAACAACAACATCAAGTCAGAGCAGGTAAGGGGACATATCGTGTGTTTTGTTAAATTCTAGGTGACACACTAAACAGACTAGTAGAGGCAGAGGAGTATGCGCAGGAGGAATACAAGCAGAAGACTGGGGCCAGAGGAACATCGAACATATGCAGCCACCGAACACATAGGATTACAACTTACAACAACATTAAATACAGACACAATGGGCTAAAGAGTAGCTTGTAGTAATACTCCTTTGGCCTAAACTGTGTAAGAAAGGGTACGCGAATATCAGTCTTTTCCCTGGTATTGCAAAGTCGAGTTCGCAAAGATTTGATGATGACTTGGACAAGGGAAGAGAGTGAACGTAAACAGTGGTACTGGCAAATGCAGATTAGTAATCATTGGACTAGGAAAGATGATGTTATCCATCTCATAATCCATTGGGCTTATAAGGGCACCGAATCAGGGCAAGAGAAAGCTGAAGAGTGGCAAGTGATATTACTGAGTGTGGCTACCTAAAAGAATTGTAAATACAACTTTGGGAAATAAAATTTTGAGCAAATCGTAAAACATAAAGTGCGACTAGAGGAGTTCATAAACGTCAAATTTTATGTCAATAAGTGAACAAGAATATTCCCTTGACAACATTGCACTTTTGTGGAATATCCTTTTTTTTCATAACTGTAGACAGACATAAATAAATATAAAATAAGCACAACAATTCATTTCAATATGCTTGAGATTTGTTCAAGCAAACAGCCGAAGTAGTCTTTACAAACTGCCACTTAAAACCTTCGAGGAAGTTAAAGATGCAGCCATGAGTGCCTTGGGCTCGAGCTCGGATGTGTGTGGCTGTGCAGGAGAGAACATTGAATTATTATTTTTTAAAGAAAAGATTACGATGACATTTTATACGCCAACATGCACAAACAAAATAAGATGCTGGGAGTAAAACGGCAGCAATAATGTCGCAACGACTTCAACTACACGACATCGTATTGCTTATTTTGAGTCCTTCCTTATTTTGCTTGTGCTTCCATCAACTTTTATTACGTATTATAGTTTCCATTCGTTACTGTGTTTCAATACCTCGGAGGGCTTTTCCCTTTAGTTGTACTGTTTTTTACATGTTTCATTCTATTGCACTGTACTCTGGCTGCTTTTGTTGTATCAAGTGCATGAAAAGGAACAGAAGAATGTGTGCCAACGGATGTCCAATTTAGTCTAGAGCCTTTTTTAAGCCCGCAGCACTTTCAGCTTGTTTGCTCGTTTATTTGTTCGAACGCTGAAGGAGTCAAAATATTTGTACTGCTGTGGCGCCATTCCACAGATAGAGGAAAAAGCGACAGAGATAAATTGATGAAGAAGGCTCTTTAGCAATGAAATAATTGGATCGAAATACACGTCTGTAGGTTTGTTTGTCTGTTTGCTTTCTCTACTTAAGAGCTTCGTTCAAGTTTATGAAAATAATAAAATTTTGATTCCAACTTTTTCCTCGGGTGTTGCACGATTATGCAAATCACAGCAGTTACTAGAAGTACTTAAGTCTTCCTCTAATACTAGAAGCAAGATGTGTATGTGTACACACACACACACATACAAGTACATATAAGTATGTTTGATGTCAAAAACTATCCGCAAGCGTTTGAAATGAGCGAGTTTACATTTAATTACCTGAACCGTAAAATTCAATGTGATGTTGATCTCAAGTCGAGATTTGAATAAAATTTAACTTCAAGGCAACAAATTTAAATGATTACGAAAACAATATCTCTTCGTTTTCCATTACAATTTGTAATGGAAAAATGTCACTCAGGTTTTCGAATACAAATTGTATGAATTTTAGAAGAAAGGAACCTTCCTTTGTTTATTGCAGGATTAAATTAAAAAATTCTTTAATTGGAACTTTAACAAAATATGCTTACATTTCCCTGCTCATAACTTTATTTGAAGGACTAAGAGGTTTTGAAGAATTAAATTAAATTTAAGAAAATCGGGCACCAAGATTATTAAAGTGAAAGTATTGAAAAAGCAAGAAAAAGGATACTGGTAGTCACTTGAAATATATTAGTTTGAGAACGTAAGAATCATGTGCCTTAATTTCGTGTTTGTGGTCTCATGTAAATGTAAGTCAATGCAATAAAAAATTAACTTTCTTGTCCTTTTACAAATTTAGGAGGTTGCAAGTTGATATATTGTTTCATTTTCCATAATATTCAAGTAGCCGGGAAAGGATTGTATTACTTTTTTGAGGGCTAATTTTACCAATATCATTTTTTAAGTGTTTCGTTAATAACCCCAAGGTCCGGTTTAGAATTGATGCATGATTTTTCTTATAAAGTTTGAACCCCAAAAATAATCTTTTGATTACTTTCACAAAATTTTAATTTCCATTAATTCTCATTAACCACTGAGTGTGTGTGTGTCTGCGACAAATAGTTTTGACTGAAATTGGTTAACCAAACCAGTCAACAGAATTAATTATATACGTGTGTATGTGTGGACACATTCATTTAGCCGCATTTACAATTGTTGATGTTTGTATGCATATCCTGTGTGGTAAGTGAATGTCCTGGATACCAATAAACTCACATTAAATTATTATTGTGCATACGCTTTTGTGTAAGAGGACGTAAAATATTTATTATGTTCGCTGTTGACTTTAATTGCTGCTGCCAGTAGCCCACTGCCACTTAGCACTTTGAAAAAACGACAGAGGATAATAAAAACAGAACATCTTTCAAGCTCTTACGTTCATATCGATACCCGTGCACGACAAAAACTCAAGCACATCAACGTTCCTGGCAGAAGAAATGGAAAACCCTTATTCATGAAGGCACACACAACGAGAACAGATATAAAAATTAACCCTTAACTAAATGTTTGCAAATTCTGAACTCCCAGTTCTATACGACATCCCAGCCGTACAGTGGCGCGAAATGGACAAATTGCGAATTGGGATGCGGCCCATAAGTTATCTAGCCGATTTGCATTCAAATTTCCAATTGTCATCTTTGGGGATAATCTTTATTCCTACAGCGCTATTTTGCAGTGCTTCAAAAGAATGTTTTTATTTTTTTATTATAATATTATTGCTTTGGATGGGAAATCATTGACTAAATCTATTGTAAAATGTAGAAATGAATACAGCAATTTACTGAAGTGTTTTATATATATGCATCCATATCGAGATTTATATCTAAAAAAAACTTAAATAGCATTTCCCATCTGATTGGTAAACGTTTTAAATGTTTTTTTTCAACAATGTCTGAAGAGGAATAAACTTAAAAAAAATTAAGATAATTTTAAAAATAGGAAGAAGAAGATTTCAAAGCTGCAACATGTCTCTATATCACACCACTGTGCAGCGTCACACTACATAATTCACGACAACACATACATACTCACATCTAAAAAGGCTGACTAACATTCATTTACAAACAATAAGTACCAGCGGGTTCAAAGCAAAAATAGAAAGAGATACTTGGGGGCTTTCGTTGGGGGAAGGAACAATAAGTGAATACGAATCAAATTTTTTAAGTATGTCTGCCCGTGTGTGTGTGTGTGTATTTGGGAGGTAAGCAGCAATAGTGTTACGAGTACATTAACATCTAACACACTCTTCCCGATCGTTCGATTAAGCTCGAATGCACACCCTCCAGTTTCAGGTTTTTATTTTTTTCTCTTGCGCGATATTTGTACATGAGTCCAATTTTTCTCAATTGATCATCAAATATGTGTTCTTTGGTAAGAGGTATACGTATATGCAATTCAAAATCAGAATTAGAATTGTTAAAAATATTCAATAGAAAAATTTTCATAAATCGTGGGCAGAATGAAATTAAGTTTTCTGACGTCATGTTCTCTGAGTTTGGCAGTTACTGTGTTTTCAATTATTTAAGAAACGATTGTTGAAATTTAGACTCTTTCTTCAATCCTTCCAAGTCTTAAGTATTAACGCTAGTACAATAAAAAAAAACCTTTTTATTTTCTTTCATAAATTTCGGGATATGCATTATGGGAGCGTATCAAAAATTTATTGTCAAATGTATTGAACATTTTCGTTAATTCTTTTATTATTAAAAGTAGTTTTCTGGCAATCAATCAACTCATATTATTATTTTGTACTTTATTTGACATCTTAGAATACACTTATGACATAAAGGACATTTGCATATACAGAGCACTTTGATTATTTTGGTCTTATATGTAAAAGACTTGGAACTTTGTGATATTTTATATGAAACAAATTATAGTATATTTGCATACAGAGAGCAATAAAATTACTTAAGCCAATATAATAACTTTATTTAGTAATTTTTTTAGTTTTTTTATAAATAAAAATTTATTATTGATAAAGCCTGCCACTCAATGCTGCAAAGAAATGTTGAAAAGAATAAAATGATTATAAAAATAATTCTTTAAATTGAAAAGATCTGTGGATAGAATAAACGCTAGTATCATCAATAGTATTAAATAAAAAGTTTGGGGATAAATTGCAATGTTGTTCTCAACAAATAAGAAAATATTTATATGAATACAGTTTGTGAAGAAAATGTTTTGCAAATTAAGAAAATATTGCATAATAAGATTTCCACGCTCCACGACTTAATTTGTTGAGGTTGTCAGTTTTAGAAAAATACTCGCATCGCATAGTTCTGACTGAAAAGAAAACTTCTTGTTTTTATAACTAAAGATCTAAAATACGCCGCATCCAGATAATTATAATTGGTTTCGCACTCTCCTCACTGGCTTATTGACGGTGGTTCCATTTGCAATTGCGTCAATCACATTAATGCATAGAAATATAAAATTCGCTATAAACAATTTCAATTGATTTCAACATTTCCAAGAGATCAAAGTCACCACATGATAGATTCAATAAAGTTTTTTTACTTTTACCATATTTATTATTTATACTTTGCTGACTTGCAAGAAAATGGAGAGGATGAAAGGAAATTAATTTTTATAGCTGTGGAATACGTTCACACAATGTTTGCTTGAAAAGCAAATAATCATAGAAAATAGAAAATCATTCTGACAACCGCTCATCAAATTATTCTTTCGAGACATAAAAAAGAACAAGGGAAAGTGAAACAATCACAAAAGCGCCATAAACATTGAAAGGATACGAATGTTTTATATTCTTTTTATTTCGTTGTAAGTCAAATTGTAGTCGTTATGTGTCACATGGACATAATCCTGCTTTCAAAGTTTTCCTACTCATCACCCTTTTTTGTTGAAACACACACTAACCGACACACACAAACACATAATCATACTAATGACTTTGAATAAGAATACAATTTCTGTGTATAAAAATCCCAAGCCAAATAAAATTTAACAAGAAAAAAAGCTTAGCAATAAGTTGAACGACCCTTTCAAGCTAATTTCTTTGGATGGTTTAATTTTTGTTGTTGTTAGTATTTACATTTCACAGTTGTGTCACAGCATTCTGTAGTTTTAAAAAATCAATAACTTTATTGGGTTCCAAGGAAAACTGATTCATGCCCAAAATATTGCAAAAAAATGTGTGTAAAGTGTGTCCTTCATGAAACTAAATATAACAAAACGCACACACTCGCAATATATAAAAAAGAGAAGAATTGCTGATTTGTCTTAAATGACTTAAAGAAGACAATAATTTCGCAAACGCCTCATGTAACTAAATGTAGACGGTTTCCCTCTGAAAATCCTTCGTCAAAGGTTTAACTTAATGCGTCAGATTGATTGTGATAAACACTTATGATTGCGCATGATTAACAAAAATTATGTATCTTCATACGACGTCGAGCAACAACAAAAATTAAGCTCGTCGCATTCCATTGCAAGAACTGAGTTTGATTTTAAGTTCCTGGTTGTTGCTTTAACTTAAATATAATTTTAAAATAAAAATCGGAGCAATTATCTTTCAAATCATTCTTATAACTATGAATCATTACTATGCGTGAGCTGAACGAAAACAGAAATCAAGAGCCAAATATTATATTCGGAACAGGTCGGGAAAAGGGCATAAGGCCAAAATCTCACGACTAAGCGTTTAGTCAATAATTACATAAAAATTTGCATATTTTATTCAAAGTTACTGTAACCCACTAAAAAATAGAATTTTTTTTCAAAGAATGATTTTTTTAATTTAAAAATATCCTTCAAAGGCTTCGAGCTTATTTGACATTTAATATGAAATTATTTGCTCCTCCCAGTATATTGCATTTAGCTTATAATTCAGTTAAAGGCATGAAAAAAGAAAATTTTTTAATAACAAGCCCATGTCAAAATCATTTGAAAAGAACTAAATATGCATGTTTTTAAAATTTCTGCATTTTCATGACTTCCTAGGAAGCTGTTTTCTGCTGTGAATTTTACTCTCAAAACTTCTCTCTGTATTTACAAAATTAACGCCTTTGCTCTTTTAGATGCTCAAGTGGCTGACGCGATATGTTTCACATGACATGCTGGAGTTCAAGTCCAGTCAATAAATATATAAAAAAATAAATAATTTGTGTGAAAAAACATTAAATGTATAATCAGGACATTTTTCTTTTACGATACAATGTAAAATACACAGTGGGACGAACAGCACTGGAAGTACATCCAAAAAATCGTTTTTCTTAAAAACTTGAAAATGGATTTTGATCCAATGAACAGGATTAGAAAAGAGAACATCTCGCAATGAAAATTCTACATTAAACTCATTGGAAAAAAATTTAGTCTTATTGACTTTTTTGGTAGATCTTTTTTGTGAAAAAAAGAAACTGATCAATTAAAATAGAAGCTGGTCATCTACGGCAGCGGCTAAATTGATAAATATTTTCCCAAATCAAATTAATATGTTTTGGTAGACTGAAGCTCAAGTTTCATCAGACTCCAGATAGATATTACTGCAGTTGTAGCTTTGGTCTGCTTAGGAGTCATTGGTTCTACTATTGCCTACAAAATTCACTTCGCGCGATGCACGTTTGTGCTTTACAAATGGTTTTGGCTGCATCCTGCATCAGTAAAAAGTAAAGCTTGCAATATTTTTGAGAAATACCTTTTATACATGGACTGGACGATGTATGTTTCAAAAGCCATGCGATACCATCATGCGAGATAATGGACACCAAATCCTTGATATGAAGTGAGCGCAATATCCATGACATAATTTTATTAAGGATACCACAGAAGTAGGACAATAACATTAGACCTATATAAATAACATATTCGGGGTAAGGCAAATGGTTACTACAGAAGTGTAAGTGTTGTGATTTTCCATACTGGTATATTTTTTGGTCTCCTGTATAATGATCAGAATGTGACTTGGTGTAGTTTACCTCCCACCAACAGGTATAAGAATAAAGAAAAATATTTATTTCTATTTACATATAATAACAACATCATACCACAACAGCTTCATTAATTAAATTCTCGATGACTCGGCGGAATAATAATAAATCAAAAAGGACTCTGTAACATGAAACGAATTCGCGACCTCTCTTCTTACAGAGTAGAACACTACGAACCAACAGTGTATTTTTTCCTGTTTGATATAGTTTTGCATTGTATGAAATCCGAGTCAATAAATTTCTTGGACCGATTAAACCGTTTTACTAAAAGTTTTCTACCGGTTTTCCTTGCAACTCCTGAGAAATTATTAAAACAAAGTTGACAACAATCGTTCCAAGAAGGATTGTATGCTTCCGGCTGCAAAACGGCCGCTACTCTTACCTGATTTTTATGTTGCTCCTTACGTATCTGGATAACAGGACGTAAATAGCAAAATTAAAATCTTGCCCCTGCCACCAATGAATAATTAATTCTTTCATGCATTCTATGCAGCAAATGCAAACGGATGAAACATTTTTCATACGCCGTACCCACATAAAGAATGCTACTCAATTCAAATATTTAAAAGCCTCTGTTTTATCTTTATCTCTTTATGGCCCAGCACTGGCATGTGAATCTTAATATGCAAATACATACACATTTTGTTTCGCCCTCTTTATGAATGAATGAAGGCAGACGTGCAAACAAATAGACTGACAGACAGGCAGACGGTTGGTTGGTTTGATGGATGGATAATAAAGAAAGTAATACGAACAAACCTGCAGGACAACAATAGCGATTATGCAAATTATAAATAAAAAATATGATTTTTCTCCATGAAATTACACACACACACACACACACACACACACACACATTTATACAAATCTAAATACATACAAAGAAATGTAAATTTATGTGTCTAATGCATGAAACGTTGACATTAAAAAAATAAAAGACAAAATGATGTTGGACTAATTCGGAAAATTTTGATTTTAAGAAACCCCAGATCTATATTTTTGGCATAGTGGCTCCCAAGCTGCACAAATAATTTTCTTGCGCAACTTTTAGGAACACTCTCGACTTAGTCTTATAAAATCAACTTTTTGACTAAAAAGTTGTCAAGCCGTTAAGCGATGTGCTCAGATGGAATGCCGGAATTTTTTTTCACTGGAACACGGATTCAGTGCTTTTAAAAAATATTGTATTGATTGAGTTTTTTGCACAACTAATTTGAAATCTGAGTTTTATTTTTATAAATTCAAGATAGAGGATGGCATATGGCGGTCAAAACTTTTTATAAAATTACCCTTTTTAGCCCTGATAGATATTATATAAACAGATATTTGAAATTAAGAATGATTACATCAATATGGCGGCTGTCATACTTCTCTAAGAGATTGTCATTATCTTCCAACTACGCTGAAATTTAAAGTTCCAGAATTTCTAAATCAGCAAAACTAAGATGTTTCGTAGCTGAAATATACCAGAAGTTAGAATTGGACACAAAATTGTAATAATCATATGCAATAGATCATTCTCTTTGAAAGTTTTGGCTTAAACATAAAAAGTTGAATGTTTCTAAAATTCACAGATATTTGGCTTAGCGACCAATTAAAACCACAAACAATAAAAGTTTTGGAAACTTTAATTTTTTTAACGATTATGTGGCGAGAATATCCCTATAAATTTCAATATTAAGTAAATAATTTCTTGAAAGTTTTAAGGTTTTAAAAACATTTTATATTATTTATTTTTTTATTGTTGTTATTAGTTTTTGTCTTGAGCAGATTTGCAAAATTAAAAAAATTAAAACTGCAAAATCTGCATTTAACCATGAAATACCAAACAAATTTCTTATTCTCCTTAAATACGAGGTAGGACTTTTCTAAATTTTTTATTTTACTTGTTAATTTATTTTCATGTAAATTATTTGACGAAGGCGTATACGAATCATTCAAGCCAAAAAGAAGGCGAACAGTTTTTCCTAGAACTTTTCCCTTTTGTTCGGTGAAAAGAAAAATTCTCAGGAAAACAAAATGTTCGCTTTTTATTCGCATTAAAGTTTAATAAAAAAACTCAATTCAATTATTTTATTCCTTTTTGCACAAATTGCCACATAATTGTAAAATTGTCCTGTCTGCCGCAAGTTCGACTTTAAAATGTAAGCAATGTATGATTGAAGCACAAAAGATAGACTCACTGACTCACTTCGAAACGCATTTTCTAAAAAATTTTAACCAAAAATCAACTCAAGGACCACAACAAAATCGATACAAAAGAAGGTTTTACATGGCAAGTGCACTTGGTTTTTAAAACTCTTTAAGTCTACATTTCGTGATTCCACCGGGATAAAATGTGTGAAATGCAAATAAGCCTACAGTTCTGGCAACAGGGGAAATATTGATGCGCATAAGAAAGCTAAGTACAACGCTACTCTTGACTGTCAGTGAAGTCCTTTTGTGTCAACTTTTTCCATTTATGTGAAGAGATGCATGTTGCATCAAAATTGTTCAATGCCAGGCGACAGATGGCGATTTCTTTTCAATTTATCTTCAAGGACTATGCCGTTTACGACAGTAAGCAGTCAAGTTTTAAAAGGAGCACTATCAAACTATAGCATTTTTGAATTATTGTAAGCGGTAACAGATAATTGCGGCATTTGAAAATAATTAGTTGTATACTTACTCTCTTCCCGCAAGACGGTGCATTGCCTACGAATGGCAGCCTTGCGCCAATTTGCCTTCTGCTCGCCTGCTTGCCGACCAAACGACGGTGTAAGTCGTCGCCAACCCGCCTCCAACGCCGCCTACCTCTGCCACATGAAGTAGGTAAGCGTTTACTGTTAAGCGGTATCGTATAGAATTCTGCACAATCCTGGTGTTGAATAAGTTTCAATAGTAAACGAATTTGTAATGCGACAGAACGAAAATTATTGTGTCCAGCGATAATAATTCGTTTTTTTCCGATCGCCCTTTAGTTTGACGGATTTGCTTCACTTGTGTGGCGTCTCTCGTTGCAATGTAGTAGTGCCGGTTTCGAGTGCATGTAGTCGAGTTGCATGTACGAGTATAATTTCTTTAGTTCGTTATGTTGTTGTTGCTTTATAACAATTTACGAATAATACAATTCCATAATGTAAAAATTCCTTTTTATGTCAACCAACTGACAGATGAGAGTTTCAATTTGATTTGTGACAGTTGCTTTAAGTGACAGTCTGTGTTGTGGTCGTCGTGTTCGCCAGGACTCGATTTGTTTTATTTTGTATTGTTACCGGTTGTTGGTTTATTAATATTTTTTTCAACTTTTTCAAATTATTTTTCTACTTCGTTATGCGTTAGATGGCTTCAAATGGCTTCTAAACAACAGTGTAGTCCTGCCTTTGGGACTTGTTTCGTTTCGTTTTTTTTTTTGCTGCTCAAGTTCTTTGAATGGAGTTCCCTGTGGGAAATTTTATTGCTTCTTTTTGCGGAAAAATCAGCATTATATCTGCAGCATATGAAAGCCTTCACACAGATTTAATTTGCTGCTGAAAACTCGTACGAAACAAATATTGAATGATGGGCGACTTGTGATGCCACGAATATCATTTTTGTTGTATTGGCAGCAATGAATGTCTGCCCTTCTAACTGACTGTTAGTTTGTCTGTCTATTTGTTTTCCGATAGTTTAAAGAGTATAAGTGCGAGTGCACATTGTTTTTCCCTCAACTACAGGCAAGAAGCATTTCGTTTCTTTAATACTTGAGTGGCAAAATAGTTGGCGGAGATCTCAATAGTTTCAATTTTATTACTATTTTCATAAAAACTTTTGCAAAATGTCGCACTTAAAAAGAAAAACACTGATTTGTTTGTTTGTTTTTGTTTTTGTTTGCCTTTGGGAAAAGCTACACAACTTTAAGCGCCCGCTTAAGCAAATCCTTTAAGTTTAAATAATGTGCCATTTTTAATGCCGCAGTGTTGATTCAAATGAAGTCTTTTTGTAAATTGGAAGCAAAGTGTGTTTGAAGTTGTGTTTGCCCACTTACAGTTGCTTGATGCTCACAAACGCACTCAAACGAGAAGAGGGAAAATTGAATGTATATCGCTTGCCCGTACTTTTAAGGGCCACAAATTATGAAAGCTCGTTTTTATTTTGCCATATTTTTAATTTCCTATTGGAATCAAATAGAATTTTTGCTTTGTTACGATGCGGTACACACTACAGAGCACAATATTGCGAAGGACTCGCTGGAGCTGTTATGGAGAAACGAAAATAAAGAAAAATTGAATGTCAGTTGGAAAAATTATTATTTTATTGTGCAAAAGTATATGAATGTGCGAAAAAATAATAACAAAAACCAAAACAACAAAACAGAACAAGCGAGAAAATAATAAACGTCAGAGAGTATCCTTGTTTGCGTTTTTTTTTTAATTCTTTGGTGAGTCCTTAAAAATCATTTGCTGCAAAATGAGGCGGCGACAATCAAATAACTTTTATTTAAAGCATCTGTTCGTACACGAAAATTTATTTCATACAAATTATTACGACTTTACAAGCGGCAAAAAATACTTCTCAAAGAGCTGGCATCACCAAATCACGTATGAAGACTTTCAATTTAAAAACTTATGATTTGAGAAATAATTGGTTGCCCACGCCCCCTTGCTTCCCTGGAGGGGGTTGCTCACAAAGTGTTATTTTCGATAAAACTCTCCCACTTTCTTTTCTATACAGATTTATATAAATCGCAGATAAAGATATTTTGGGAAAAATTGTGGTAATTCAGCCAAATAATTTTTGGTGTTTCAGAGTTTTGAAAATCATTATCTTGCCTTTATCTTAGGGGCAGTCAATGTGTCCTCCTTCTGCACATTTTTATGGTGAATTGGCCTAGGAACTTTTATGTAAAATACTAACGTGAATTTTTGTCGTACATTTTAACCCTTAAAGAAGAAGAATCTTCCAACCGGAAATGAGACAAAACCTAAAATGCGTTCAATAGCTGCTTAAATGTCCCACTCAATTGGATTTCCACATTTTCGTTTTTTCATAAAATTATATTTTCAGAAAACAACGTCCTTATTTTATGAAAAGTTTATTGCTGCTTTCCAATATATGGGAAATTGAACGCTATCAAAAATTTTTCTTCGTCTAAATTTAAAAATTGGACTTTTTGCCCCTAAATTTGGAAATTCGCTCATAACGAACAGTTTAAAATTTTTACGCTTAAATCAGACAAGACCAAACCGGAAAATTATCCACTAATTTTGGAGGTGGTTAAAATAATTATTTAAGAGTATTTCACAAAATGATTTGATACAAAAAAGTGTTTTTTTTAATTGTTTAGTTTAAATTTGAAGAACAAGTACGAATGTTTGCTTGGCTTATTATATTTGTTTTAAACGCTTACAGGTAATAAAATACTTAAACGATTTCAATAAAACATATTTTTCTTGAAACTCCTTGAAAGCATTACTTAATATGAAAGGATCATAAGGACATGCTATTTTATTTGCCCCAAACTGAATATGAATAGTACTACTGTCAGATGAAATAATATTGTATTTACATTAAGAAGTTTATCATGAAATTTATTGCATGACACTTTATTTATTTGCCAACAAATGGTAAAGCGAAACAGTTTTGATAAAAAATTTTATAAAACGTCATTTAAAATTGTATGTGATGTCAGTTTTGATAAACCATTCCCATCAATATCCCTCTAATCAGGAAATAAAAGAAATTGCATGCAATTAATTTCGTGAAAATTGCATAGTGTAAGTCCAATCTAATTTTTGCTGAATTCTCATTAAAAATAGAAAATGTATTTAGAAATTAAATGGGTCAGTATATTATAAATTTAGGAAGAATAATAATAATAATTATTATGTTTATGAGAATTGGAAACAAATAGTTCAAAATTAGAAAAAATAAAATAAAAGAAAATTTAAGAAATTCCTCTGTAATAAAAAAACTAGTCTTAGTGCATTTTCTTTTGATTTTTTTAATGCCAATCGCATTTTAAAAGCAGGAGCTATTAGCGGAATCATTTGCTTCAAATTCGGAAGGGACACAAAATCAGGTAGTAAGTTGTTGTTACTATTGTTGTATTTTGTGTTTGGTTTTGATTTCAATCCTCTTTTGTATGAGTATTTTTTGGTCGCCAATTTAAGTGAATTTTTATATGCTTGACTGCACCCTTTAATATACATGAGCGTGAGTAGAAAGTTACCCATGATCCCATCTCTATTACATACACGTGCTTGTGTCAGTTTACCCTGATCTAGACATACTTGTACATGCTTAAAAGCTTCTAAGCAAATGATCAAAGTTTGCACTAAAAAGTAATAATTGGCCCCGTCGTAATAACGTGAAATGGTAAAAAAATCACATGGAAGGCATTCACACAATACATACTTGCGATTCCTGTATGTCTGTTTCTGCATCTTTACTTATTTATTTATGCATGAATACAATAATACTGTACGTGGTACTCATGGACGGAGTATGGAAGAAGCATTATCATGAACATCCTGCCAGCGAACTCCTGGCGTCTATGCAATGCATAGGATGTTTGCTGTAATATTGTGTGTGCGAAGAAAACATTAAACAAGGAAATATTAGAAAAATATGACCAAGTAAAATTACCAAGAACATTTTAAACAACATCTACATTTCTATTGAATGTAATAGTGGTAATGCACGATGGACGCACTGTTATTGCACAGACACAGACACACACACACACACACACACACACACACACACACACGTTGTACATGTGCTCAAATGTGCATATAAAGCTTATATTTGATTGTTGGTCCTCTAACATAACAATTTAAATATATACAAGCGCACACATTTTTATAAGGTTATTTATGTTTGTGTGTGGCTTCCATTTTGGAAGACTTTAGACGCCATTATATTAATGATGCTGTCTCCTTGTCAACATTTGCAACCAAACACACTGTTCCGCACCAGACTATACCACACTCCAATCATGGCAGTCATGCATATTGCAACAGTGATTAAAAGTGCAGCAGCAGCTTAAGCAGCATCATGCAAAGTGTCTATACAATTGTCTACATTTTGGGTTGGATGGTGACGTTGACAGCTCGCAAAGTTCGTTGGCAGCAGAAAAAAATACGAAATACTGGAGAAGAAATAATAAAAAATGTTAGCATCAATGCTTAAACAAAGGCGGGGATGACAATAGAAACTACTAAGTCACTGGGGTGAATTATATGCACATCTACATGTACATGTTGTACGCATTTCCCCAAAAATACTCGTATGCAACAAAAACATTAAATAAGAATCTCAGCAATAATAATAATAAAAAAGTCGAGCAATTTCAGTCAGATGTTTAAAGATTAAAACATTTGTACAACATCAACAACTATCAACACGTATTGTCTGCATATTATTTCTATTTTCGTTTTGTTACTTTTAATATTTTCTTTCCATTTTTATGCATGAAATGCTGGGCGCAACTGCATACAAAAATAGAAACGGAGAACAAAAGAACTTGTCAGGTATTGTTTTCAGCTTTTATGTGACCATTGTCAAGTCATCACTTGCAACACGACCAAAGTCGCGTTGGTTTTTATTTCTTTCTCCTAAGCATCCTTTTGCCTCACGCTTCTATTTTGTATATTTTCTTATAAGAAGTTCGCTCTTGTCCGCGCTACCCACAACAACTGCCATTGTTTCATCATGTCTATTATTTCTTTTCTATTTATTTATTTTTCTCTGTGTGCTTTGTTGATCCCATACCAGAGCTTTTGACGATGATAACACTGGTTTTCCTAAATTAAAAAAAAACAATAATGTAGGATGTCTTAATAATACAGGACATAGAAATATCCTGCCAGTTTCTTAGGAAAATTGGACTAAAAACATATTTTATGGAATGTTTTTATGATTTAACTTTGACTTGATTCATTCCTCAATTTCCTGAACCGCTGTCAAACGTTTTCTACTTTTGGTCAGTACAATTGGCATCATGTGTAAGCAACAACAAGCTTAACTCTACTTTTCATTAAATTGCCAAGACTTAAAGTCTTATAAGAAGTATAATTATATGTACCTCCATTCACTTTAATCATGTTAAGAAATAGAAAACTGGCACGAAAATTGAAGTACCATCTTTTTATTTCTCTCCGTGTTGTTGTTGGCGCCCTTGTTACATTTTTTTGTTTGTATCGGACATTGTTAAGAAAAATATTATTAAATAAGACTACAAATACAACATCTGACAAAATTCCAAATTAATGCATTTCGGGGGAAAAGTATGTACATAAATATGTTTGTGCAACTTCACTCATTAAATGTTTCAATATGCACATCTTTAGCTTTACAAGGATCTGTGAAACAAAAAATCTTGTCAAAGTCGGCAGAATTAGAAAAGCAACAGCATCCTTTTTAATCAAAATATTTATCAACTTACGAGTATTTTTAGTTTTCTATTGTGACATAAAACACTTCAGATGAAGAAACAGGCACTTCACATGGACTTCTTTCAAATTTTAAGAAATATCAATAGCTGACAATTGATACATCAAAAGGAAGATAACAAAGGCAAAAACAAAAAAGCAAAAAAAACCAACAACAAAAAATAACTGTTCAACAAAGCAACACATACAAACAAAACACAACACTTGCATAAACAGTGAACAGACAATATGACCAAAAAATGGACTGGTAAACATTGTGAGATCCAGCAAGAGTATCCTTAACAAAAATAACACACATCACACACACACACGTACACATTGTACATTTTCTCTTGCTTACGCACACCCTGAAACGAAACACGCACTTATACGTAGAGGATACAACAATCAATACATGTTTTCCGATGAATATTTCAAGCATCTCTATTCATTCTTTTCTTTTCCCATTTTGTTGTTTGGCTTTTATTCCCTGTTTGCTTTTACTCTTGTGAAAGAAGGCGACATTTTGAGGGAAAAGCACACAACAAAAACAAGTCCCAACAGCAACTGCAACTATTTTGTGTGAATATTAGAAAAATTTAAATCGAAAGGACGAAACATTATCCCGACACACATACACACGTAAGAGTCAAAACATACGCCATAGTGGCAAATTAATTGTCCCCAGTAAAAACGTTTTGAAAACACAAAAGAAAAGCCACAATGATTCAAGTTCCAGCACATGTAACTTCATCACTATGAGCAAAAAAAAAAACAAGTAACAAACATTCCTGATGGTCTAATGGACAAGAGCAACACTTCACACAACAAAAGTTAAACTAAAAAGAAGAAACAATAACTTCATATTTAAACAGACTAAAATGTTCACGGATGATGAATTGATGGATTGGACTACGTTGCTGTTTCCTTTTCCCTGTTTGATTAGACATCATTAACTTAAAAGAAGCAACAAATTATATTAAAGAAAACTCATACGCCCCCACGTTTATTGTGCGTCCAAAGAAAATTATTTAACGACTTGGTTGAAAAAACAAAAAGCAAAAAAAGGAAAAATTCCCATGAGTGCATGTTGAGTAGACAACTGAAATATTGAAAGTTAATCAAAAAAGTCTTGTACTTAATGGATTAATTAAAGCCGTTTGCAGCTGATTTACTTCTGCTATTGAAACATACATTTTTCATTTATTTGCAGGCAGTTTGATCAATGTTTCAGTTTGGTTTCTTTGTATTGAAATTTGATATTTTTACAATGAAAAAACCAGGCGGCAGTAGAGGTTGTAATTTAATGCAAAACTGTAACTTTATCACAATTTTTTTCTTTTCTTCTTATTCAAACACTGTTTTCACTCTTTTCTCTGGGCCTCAAGCAAATTTTTAATTTTAGCATTATATTGATAATTTGTTAAATTTTTTATTTCATCCTTTTTACACGCACAATATATCTGTATTCCTTTTTTTTCTATGCTTTTTCAATAATTTGCTGAAAAAAAATTTTTTTTTTGCTTTTTACACTAGATTTTCTTGCTTTTCTTTAATGCACTTTTCAATATAAAATACATATTCATTTGTAAATGCACTGACTTATTTCAAATAATTTAATTTTCATAGCTGAACAATCACTATTTTTAATTCTCTTTTATATTTTACAATAAAAAATCTTCTTCTTCGGCACACTTTGTACACGCAACGTTTGATCAAAACGTTTTCTTCAACCCGCGGGCTCTGAGGCAACTACTGGCAGCTTGCGTATGGAGCATGTAGGATTTCATATCAACATTGATATTTTTCCTTAACTCTTCTTCCACACAGGACTCTCAACTACAAGCGACACTCTACAAAAGCTGCAAAAAATTTCCTAAGAACAACACGATTCCCTCTCATTTAAATCTCAGCAAGAAGAATCATACGAAACGCACCCAAAATGATGCCGGCGCATACGTTTCCCATTTTCCCAGTGTGCGCCAATTCTCCAATTATATTCATATGTTTGGACACACTTCTGTTTCCTCATTATTATGTTACTTCATTTGCCTTTTTATTTCATCTCTCGAAAATCTCTACTCTATCAATACAAATAAACATGTTTTTCCAGACGGAGTTGATGATTTTTTTCTTTCTTTTCTTCTGCTACATTGGGATGCCATGTGTGTATTTTTGGATTATTTTGTCGTAGACTTTGTGTGATGCTGTTTTGCTTTTCCCTTTTTAATAATTTTGTTGTAATGTGTATTTTTTGTAATTTAGGTTAAAAAGTATCTGGTACTAACGCCCTTTTTCCGAGAGGTCATTTAATCACTATGTTTATAATTTTTATATGGCTAAACATGGATTTCGTTTCAATATTATTTAAATAACCGATTAAGGATGGATTTGACATAATTGTAATATTACGGAGTCAATATTTGAGTTTGTAAAGACTTAGATATTTAATTCGAAATAGGCTGGCTCCATTAATTTTGCAGTAAACAGCGAAGTAAAATACTCATATGTATATATACACACATTTATGTACATATATATATGAATATATATATATATATATATATATATATATATATATATATATATATATATATATATATATATACATGCATATGTATATACATAAATCTGCCACATATTTAGTTAAACAAAGCCAAAGAAAACAATTCAAATCAGATGTTGAAATAGGGCGTTTTACCCGTACAACACAGAAGAATCGGAGGATAAAAGAAAATGAGAGACAAAGCAAAACAAACATACAAAACCATGCATATGAGAATGAAAATGAAATGTAGTTGTAAACTGGAGATTTCTTGGAGATTTCTCTCATATAAACAATTTTATTTTCCTGTCAATTTCTCTCTCTCTCGCGCGCGCGTACTAGTCCTTTTTTTCTCTTTCAACTACTCCCTGTTATACTCCTATTTTCCTATTTTATTTCTTGTGTGCAATTGTATGAGTAGTGTAGTCCTCCAAAATTCTCTAAGAAGACTCAATTTAATTATAAAAAAGAGAGAATTACAAAGAGAGCACACACACTCCCATACATAGAAACCCACACATGTACACGCTCTGAAACAGGCCCATGTGCAATTCCATGTAAACAAACTTGATAAGACGGAGCAGCCTGTTTGTTTAGTTTTGTTTTTTTTTTTTTTTTTTTTCTTCATGAATCCAGCTAATAATTTACATACAGGGCGTGGATGCTGTGCATGTGAGTCCGAGTTACGCTCATTGTTTCTGTGTAGTGAGTACGAGTTGTACAAGAAGTGAACTTGTATACACAAATAAATAAAATTCCGGTACATTGCTAAGAATAAGAGTACAATGGAAGCGAACAGAAAAAAAGAAGAAAGAGTTTCAGAGAAACGAAAATATTTCCCTTTACGATTTCGACGTTCGTTTGTACGTCATTTAAAGTCCCTTCAAAGTTGCAAACACGCTTACACACACATACGCACATGAATTGAATTTCTTTGGAATTTCCCAGCACAGTTCGAACAGAAACAGCATCGTTGCCTCAATGTAGGTTCGGTTATGAATTCCAAATACTCTGACGTACATGCATACATAAATAAATTTGTTTCATTTCTGTGCATTGTCCGCTGGTGATGTACTGCTTTGAACTGAATTCTGTTCTTTCCATTTCATATGTATGAACTTGTTTGTGTTAGTGCGTCGTGAAGTATTTATAAACATGGGTTTGCACATACATGGATACACATGCACACATAAGTATATGATACACTCGTATTACGTATTTATGGATACACTTATATATTTAGAATAGGGTTTTGTATTAAATGGAATCTACTCAAATAAAATTTTACAATGATGATGTTCATTAAAATATCGCCACAAAGAGGTTACGTAAAAGCCTCTACTTGTGAAGTTTATTATCCTGTTCAGCCTTCTGTAATTTTCTGCTAATAAAGTACCCGCTATCCATATTCAAATTCAGTAACTTGGTCTTCCAAGTGAAACACCTGGAAATATTGCAAATATGAAATTGCACATACTCGTATTATGATTATTTTAAACGTCAAATTATTAACCCCTTTTCTTGTTATTGTCATAAGGAGCTTCAGATATAGAGAAATGTTTTACTAGTTTGCCTTATTAGTACTCGCATATAATTAAGTTTTAATCTGTATATACTTCATAAGTCTCTAATTAATCATATAAATTGTAAAATCATTTAATTTGTAAAACTTTTTGCTCCCTTTAATGAAGTAGCATCAACATTATTTTAACAAAATCACACGACAACAGCCACGCTGATGTGTTGCTTGAATAAATCACATGCCTTTCCGAATGCTACAAAAATCCTTGTTTTTCCTGTATTTAGTATGGCATATTTGTGCTCATACAAGTAACTTGAACTTATCGGAATGGAAAAATTTTGGAGGTTAAATGTGTTTTCTTTTTGTGTGTTGTTGTTGTTGTTGCAATAAACACAGAATGCTAAGAGACATAAACAACAGAATGACATCGCAATCAGAAATACAAATAAACTTCTTCAAAAAACCAACTCATTTGCATCTAGAGGGTACGGAATTGTTTGAATGTAAAATAATGTTTTTGTTGGAAATTTAATTTCTTTTTCGCGGATACAAACGTACGTATGTATGTATGTATGTATGTATATGCAAATATATTTCAAAGTGAATGTGATTCAATTTATGCACTTGCCTTAAAGATTATAAGTGCATGAATATTTTTATTTTAAAAATAAATTAATGAATAAATACTCATGTTCATCGGAACTGCAGGTGTTTCTACATGCGTTCATTCATTAACTTAAATAATCATTAGTTGTTCGTTGCAAAATAAGATATTTGGGTTACACGTATTAAAGGAATACTTTTTGAATTGTATATTTAATTGCCAGACAACGGAAAACTTTAATATTTTTAATTTCGCAGTTCACATCTTGTTAAACTCCGCGAGACAGTTAAAGGCAACATGGAAGCTTCACAGAACAGCTGGTTACCATAGGTAAGACGTTTTTGCTGCAATAATATTTGTATGTGCTTCCGTTACAGCTTGGTTTCTCTCACTGGTAAAGAGTCGGATGCCTTGTGCTCATGATCATGATCGGCAATTAATTCAAGGGTAGCAATTCTTCTAAATCACTAACCTCTGAACAAAATTGTTAAACCGATCAGGAGCTATATTGGTTTCTAATGCATATCTGCAGCAAAACTAGTTCCGAACTCGTATCCGGTTGTCTCAAATTTTTATCGTTACAGCCACAAAACTTTAAAAGTTTCAGCATTCAGGTGTGTTTGCTGTAATGAATTAGAACCAGAGACTAAGAAAACCCACCATATACATAAATGGACCCCATATATCGAAACATCAATCTGCTTTCAAAGTAATATACTTTAATCCATATACATTTATAAGTATTTCAGATCAGCATTCCTCTGCCCATTTGATGCATGAATGTCTAGATATATTCTTTTTTGATCACTGAGTGGAAGAAAATGTCAGTTCTGAAATATGCTGTGGACTAGGGACGCAATCTTGATGAATTCAATTTGACCAATAATTACCAATCAGTCATATTGTGAGACTGTTATGTGCTTTAAATTTTGAAATTTTAAGCTTCTTCTGTTTTGTTGCAGCCACTTCAATTTAGTTTTTATCTATTATTTCAATAGCATGGATGAACGCAGTACTTCGGTGATGATAATGACCAAAGAAAACCTCCATGTGGAATGCAATTAGCGAGCGCATATTTATAATCCCTCCCTTTTTTCGCTTTCACTAGTTCTGTGAAGTTTTATCTTTATTTTAATTATATTTTTAATACTTTAATGAAGCATTAACAATGGCACTAGCATGCAAGTAACGAAACCACCTGAGCCTTCTGGTTGCATTCAACATGCACATAGTGACTGCTTTGCTCTTGTTAACCACACACAATCATGCTGTTATGCGCCTTGAAAACAGAATATATGATGGTTAAAATAACAGTAAAACGAAAACAAAAACAAAAACAACCAAAAGCGATGGAATCAACAGCCTTTGTGTAAAATGGAAAGTAAAATAAACACAAGCATACAACATTAACGTGTATATGTATTGGTATACACATGTGTGTGTGTTAGTACCCTGTAAATATTTTCTTATATGGAGGTCATTACGATGTGAAATCGTGAATTGTGATTAAAATGGAATGATATTTCAAGACATCTTATTTCTTTAATCGTAAATTTCACCAGAAATAATGCTGAAAATTCTATCTCAAACTTGCATAGTTTCCGATACTTGGGCGGAACCAAGGTGTTACAAATAAATTAAACTTGACCTCGTAAGTTTTGCCGGTGTATGAGAGGTCCTAGATGTGTTTTTAATAAACAGTAATACCTCTAAAGAAAACGTAGTCAGTTGCTTTTTAAAGGCCACCTGATACAGTAAGTTCGCCTGGAGCGGGACTAGCAGCAGTAAATTTGATTCTTCGATTAAATGCGGTAGACATACATTGATTTGTTACAAATTTCAATCGATAACCAATGCCATAATTTGCTCCCAAGTATTATTGTTTTTGTTATTGTTGTAATTGCAAACTTTCTTCCTAATATTATTCAGGAAGCTCAAGGCGATATGTGTATATATGCAAAAATATTCGAAATGTTTAGGGTGAATAAAAGCAGACGTATGAGAAAATGGATGCTTTTGTAAAAAAAACAAAACTTCACAACAAAAAGTGAATGAAAATGGTGACTTTTTATTTAAATTTAAATAGGCTACTTAGTTCAATCGTATTTTATAAGCCAAATTACATGTGATAGTTATCAAAGAACAAATTACACCAAAGACACACGTGTAAATCATTCTGACAAACACTAGCAGAACGGAACAACATGCTGTTTTCGAAAGTCGCTACACTTTCATCATCAGCGTTCTTGTGTTTGGTCCACTTTTGTGGTGTCAGTTGATGTGTATTTTAGCTATTTATACAAACTTTTTCACTGTAAATAGAATACGTGAATTTTTTTGATTCATTCGTATTACAATTTGTGAAAACTTTTTTTTGTAATGGAAAGCCCAATGGTGACTGTTGTATTGTTGTTGTTATCGGTGTAAGCTAGTGTGCTGGTATGCTTTTGCTTACATACAAAGAGATTTACCTTAAAGAGTGTTGCCGTCTTGAAGCTTTGATGGTTTGATGAGGGATTACACCTTAATTTAAATTGGAAGAGCAAATAGAAAATAAGACCGACCAGGACCCCGAGTAGTCTGATAGGACCATGTATATTCCTAAATAAATTTTCATTATAATTTGTAGCTTTATTTTGATCAGTTCATATGTAAATAGTTGTCTTAATTTTAGATAAAAA
The DNA here is from genome assembly GCA_963681545.1 of Germaria angustata. Taxonomy (NCBI): domain Eukaryota; kingdom Metazoa; phylum Arthropoda; class Insecta; order Diptera; family Tachinidae; genus Germaria; species Germaria angustata. The sequence goes on along the minus strand of OY812998.1, from coordinate 140,421,255 downwards.
TATTCATCAGAGATTTCCGGCAACACTTTCTGAACACAAATACTCGTAACATGCATACAACTTTTGTGCTCTACAAAGTATGCAACGTATGTTTTTTTTTGTTTTTGGATGTTTTCCATTGCCCGCAGCAGCACTTAACATTATTTAAATTGCACACGTGTGTGTGTATGTAAATGCGTTTTTGTATTTAAATATTTCGTGTACTGTATGAGCACAAGCGTATTTTTATGTGTTAAGGCCAGCAAAACAATAAAGCGAAAAATAACTGAATGAAAAATGCAGATCGTGCTTAAATATTTAGTACAGATTCTCAAAAAAAAAAATACGACCATAGTAATTGCTAAATAGGTAATAAATTAGATTTTTATTAGAACAAGGTGTCAGATATTAAGCACATGCGAAATTTGAGAATTCTGAAGTACCAATTGAAATTATTAATTAACATTTTCTATGCCAGCTCTGACAAAAGCATTGAATGCTTTTGAGTAGCAGTAGTGTTAATTAATTAGTAATACATTTAGCAATACATACAAGTACATGCAAATAAACAAATGTTTACGAGTGCAATTTGCAGCATATAATCCAATCATTCCAGTTTTTTGTTTAATAAAGTAATAAATTATTACTTATAAGTATTTACGTATGTATATCGTAAATACATAAGGGTGTGTGTATGGGATGAATTGTAAATTTTTGATGCATTTGAAACGAATGAGTTAATAAGTTACTTAAAATTGCATAACGTACATACAGATGTATGCACAGTGGAACAAAAAAAAAGTAGCTTATCCAATTTCACAAAAGGCCGAGCATTTTCCAAGTTTGTCTATAATTAGATCTTGTCTTTGCCTTTATATTTTCATTTTCATATTCATTTTTCGCTAAACGAAAAAATTGAAATGAGTAGCTTCAATAGAGGATATTCTAGCATTAACTAATCCTGCAATATATTTAATGGTAGATCGCCTTCGTGTTTTCGTGTACCACTCCAGCCGTATTTAAATTTTTAATTCAAATGCGAAACAGGTTAGAAACTCACGAACAAGTGCCATCATTTATATGTCTAAGAGACTATTTTCTAATTGGTCCAATCATTAGACGTATGAGTAATATCTGGTTTATATTTTAACACGTGCCCCATATTACGTATACGCCAACCCCATGATGAATTTCTGGCCATATTTTAGCACAAAAAATATTTTAATTCGTGTGTAATAAAAAGTACGAGTAATAATAGTAATTTAAATTAAAATATTTTATGCAAATAATACTTTTTCATAAAAATAGCAAATTACTGAAATTATATTAGTTAAAGATTTAAATTTAATAAAAATTTATTTAATAGAGAATTATGTTCAGGGCTTAATATAAATGAAAATGATGACATAAATCAAAATGTGGCTTGTTTTGACTCAGCGGTCGAGTTATTATATAAAAAATAATAAAAGAAAAAAGTTGCATCAATAATTAGTTTAATGTGCACCTAGAAATTCTCAAACAAGAAACAATTTTGAAATAAAATTACAAATTGTAGTGAAGCATGGAATAACAAAAATACGATTAATATTGAAAAAATAAATATATTGAGAAAAAATTAACCAAAAACAAACCAAACATCCACAACAAATGTGGAAAGAAATTAAAAATTTACTTCTTAAAAAGGACCAAGCTGTAATTCAAACAGTGTTTTTAACCAAGTTGAATATTGACAGAATTACCAAACAGATTACCAATTTAATAGCTTTTTTGTTAATAGTGTTAAGATAATTAGAGGTAGTATAGAAGGTGGGCAATATATAAATCAGATACCTGTGATAAATTCTAGATTTAAAGAAATATGTAAAACAATTAAGAACAAACCCGACTTCAATAAAGTGACAATAAAGATAATATTGGACAATTGGAATGTAATGAGCCGTGCAATAATGTATATAATAAATAATACGTTGGAAACAGTAGTTTTCTCAGGAACATGGAAAGAGACAATGGCGACTCCAATAGAGAAAGTTTATAAAACAAAAAATTGCGAAGAATACCGACAATAAATGCATTAAAAATGTATGAAAAAATAATTAAAAAAAATACTGAAATTAAAATTAGAAAATTTTTTGGGCTTTGGAAACAATTTTTTTTTTGCGAAACGGCTGTGAATTGCGTAATAAGTAGATAGAAAAATAATGAAATAAACAAAATAATGGCAATATTTTAAGACTTTAAAAGAGCTTTTGAGACTATAGACAGAGAAATATTGCTACAAAAGTTATACATGTATGGTGTACAAGGGAATGAATTAAATTGGTTTAAAACTTATTTAACAAATAGAAAACAACAGGAATTTACAAGACTTTAGACTTCAAAGAGTGACATTGAATGCAATGCAGTGATCTCTGTTTTACAAGGGCCTAAATTTATACAATTTGTTACCCAATGATGCTAAAAATGAGCAAAGTGTTAAATTTTTTTATCGAAATGTGTAACAATTTGTAAAAAATAATGTTGCACAGAGTTTATATTTTATATTTTACTACGAAATATGTATTTTATAATAATTGTAATGAAGTGTTTGATAATAATTGTTATACCACTAAATAAATAAATCAATCAATCAATTTGATTTAAAAAAATCTCTATGATAAATTTAAAATGTAATGTAATCCTGCATACAACCATGTCACTATTCCTTCTTATATACACGTACTCGTACATCAAGACACAGAAAGTTTTTAACATTAAATGTATTTTTGACCTTTTAAAAAAGAAAATCCTTTAATGGCTTCTTATAGATGCCACTGAATCGTCCTAAACTTTTTTTAAAGTTCATGAAGAAGTATCAGTGTGCAAAAATTCTAAGAATTGAAAAACAATTTCCCAAACAATTGTTGGTATCTTACAAACAAATTTTATTGAAGCACACCATTCTTTATTAGAGTTTGTTAAGGATCTATGGTAAATAATTCAAAAAAATATTTAAGGAATAAACAAAGTCATTCAACCATTCAAGGTTGGACTACTCGCTTTATTTATTATGTATTTTTGTTCATCCTTTTATTCTTTAAAAAGTATGTATAAGCCAGAGATGGCCTTAAATGCTCGTATACATACACAGAGAGAAAGTTTTAGTCGAAAACAGTCATACATTTTGAAAGTCACTCCTGGAGATTGACAAGCATTTCACTGGGATATTTATAATGGAAAGACGTTTGAATTGAACTGAAGTCATTTTAGGAATATTTTTTAGCTGCCACTTTTAGAAATTTATTCCAAAAATATTATCATCAAGAAGTAAAATTAAAATTTCGATACAGTGCTGCAACGAATATTCGTATTCGTATTCATACTTCTGATTAGTTTTTTTTTTGTGATATTCGTTATGGCATTCGTTATACCCTCAAAAATTTTTATTAAGTTTTGCAAATTGCAGATCATTTTCGCGAACGCATTAATGAAATACGAAGAATGCAAACTACACTTCTATAAGGAATCAAACATTAAAGAAAAAATTGAATTGAATGCAAATATTATGTATTAGTTTGTTATCACAATACAACTTTTTATTGCTTCTCATGGTAATTTTTTTTCTTTTTTTAACGAATTCACTGGATATACTTGTAAACATTTATATTTTTTTCTCTGTGTACCTTAAAAAATACAACATAAATGCACGTTTTTACATGAATTAACCCTGCCAGGATACACACACAGATTCACCCAAACAACTACACAACCACCATTTCAGGATGGTTTTGTTGCACTGTGGTTGTTGTTATCATTCCGTTGATAATTGCCTCAAACCATTTACATGACAGGTTACACTTTTCAATGGAGTTCGTGGCTATAGAAACGGTCGAAAATTAAAATACAAAAACAAACAAATAACAATGTTTCTTAGCACATCATCAAACAAAACTGTTCTGCAAGGTCTAGTCGCCAAGCAATTTATTTTCTCATAAAGGAAAGTATTTTGTTTGCATCTCCTTAACAATATTAACTGCAACCTTCTCATCCTTTAGCTCTTTTTCTGTGCCCTGCTCCTCTGTTAATACGCTGCCTGACTTATAAACATGTGGCAGGCGTATGTATGTGTGGACTTCTGCTGTGAAAAAAACGACTACAACTACAGCCTGATGAAAGGTAATTGTAACATTGCAACTACTGCAACACAGCAAAATTGATAACAAACATATAAGAAACTTGTTGGTAAAACAAGTGGTCACGCCATCAGATCTTAGAACTTTTATTTTCCCAAGCGACAGGATTACGAAAATTTCATACCTTTAACGAAACGGATGCGTTTAGGCGGATTTTTTTCTGCGTAAATTTTCAATGATCACAAAATAGTTCGATTTTTCTCTTTGCAGATGTTTGATACAACTTTAAATTTTACAGAAGAAGTTTTTAAGAAAATCTTAGCGCGTCTAGTTCCTATTTAAATCATATTGTGTATGCAAAAGTTTTTGGGAAAGTTTTTCCTTTCTTCTCCAAACAGCCGTTTCCCTTCCCTTCATCTTGTCTCTTCTCATTTTCTTTGTATATTCTTAGAGACTTATTTATAATATGAAAAGTTTATAAAAGTATTATAAAATAAATTTCCAAAAATTTGCAAAACCCATTGCAAATAAATCAGTTTTTGTTTTTATAATTTATTCCTCAATTTTTGTTTCGTATTTTTAAATTTATTTATGATGGACTTTGAGTCCTTGTCTTTAAAGGAGTCATAAATTTATTTCAGCCATTATTTCGTTACGCCACAAACAACTGTGGAAATATTGGTTTACATAAGTTTATATTTAATATCGTAATGAAATGTCGATATACCAACAGCAAAACCAACAACAAATAATAAATTTTTAAAGCACTAATTATTAAAATTTTCCAAAATTTTTCAGGATATTCTCTCAAACAATTAATCAGAAAAATGACTTTTGCTGGCTACGCCGTCAGTATGTCTGACATTTTGTTGGCGCTAATTCATTAGTAGACTTAAGCCATGTAAGCCTGTATAGAAACTTCCAAATGCAGTTTAGTAACTACAACAAAAAAATTCTACTATATTTAAGAATTACAAAAAATATGCCCAACAAACAACTTGAATTCGGTTTGAATCTTTCAATTTTTCTTCTATTGAAATGTCAATAATATGACCATGCAACCCGAAAATCAATATTAAAAAATTTGAATTTATAAATTTTGGAAATTTTTGACTCGCCTCCGTATTAATAAAAATTTGCTTAGAGATACGCATACTCATATGAAATATGGCCAAAGTTATAAAATTTCAAAACAGTTTCGAAACCATTGTTAGATAAATTGCACTCAAAAACAATTTTTATACGAAAATTTTAAAGAACAATCCTGTTTTAAATGGATTTTTATCTAAACTATCAATGCGACACATGGCGATTCATGTTGCATCTGCAATAAACACCGGAAATCTTAACTCTTAGTTTTAGCTCATTTATAAAAATCAAAATCATTTATAAAATCAAAACAGTTATTTGAATGAATTATTCTTTAATCATTATAATTTTGTTATTTTTTTTCATTCATATGATGGAAACTCATATTCTTAAATAGTTCATTTTATTTCAAAATGAAAATTTATTTCTTATATATTTGACCAATAGAAGATGGACGAACGCGATTGCGATATTTAGTGCTGAAGTGCTTTTTACCCAATTTGAAGTAAAATATTTTTGTGAATACGACCGACAGATTATTATTTGTATTTTTTCAAAATGCAATAATTATTTGAAATTGGGTTTCAAGTGTTTTTAATTTTAGCCATTTGAATTTAAGAATTTTCTCGAAACTTGCAACATTTTTCCCCATTCGTCGTTCTTTACATTCAACATCCTGTATTTTTACTGTCTCCTTTTTTATTACTTGTTATTTTTGTACAATTTTGTAAATAGACGTTGAGCTTCAGTATTGTGAATATAAATGAATTTTTCTTCTTGGGACTCTAAAAGTTATGACTTTCCAAACAAAAATAATGCCGCAGAAACTTCCGCTTTATAATTCTCATATATTTTAATATGGATAAAGGCAAGATAGACATAAAAGGAAATCAGATAAATATAATAAGAATACAGAAAATTAAAGATTAAAAACTTTTTAGCGTCAAATAACGTTTTACGACTCCTTTACATTCAATACGTACGCTCCAGCCGATTGAAGAGACTTTTTGGAATTGTCAACCCTACAAACATTTTCAATTCGAGTGATACAAATGTGGTGCACTAAGAAAATTATTGACAATGGAGAAAAGTTCAAATAGAACTATTGTCGCAGCGAGGAATATACTCTGGAGGCAAAGCAGGACTATTTCCTTTATACGAGTACAGTACATTCTAAGGTGGGAATAGCATCTCAATGGCAAGAAATGAAAAAAATATATATAAACACAAACAAAGAGCCACCTTGTGCAATCACCATCTCAAAAGTCCTTAATGTATACGACACTTGGAATCTATTTTTAAGGATTCAAGGACTTTAAAAAAGTCCAGATACGTGGCCCAAAGAAAAACACAAAACAAAAACAAAACACAGTTAATAATAAGGATCAATCCAAGGAATTTATCAAGATTAACCACAAAATTGTTGACTATTTTCGTCTGAGAATGTATGTCTGCGACCATTTTATAAGTTGTATTTATACTTTAATGCTCATTGGTAGTAATTTTAAGGCCGACGGAGGAACCAAGTGCTTTTCGAATTGAATTATTTCCATATTATTTCGTCTTTTTATATAAATTGTTTTTGTCTTCGTTTGTTGTGTTTGAAGCAATAATTTTTGGATATTTATATGACGAATTTTATGATGGAACTTTTGATGTAATTAAGTACCGCTTGTGCGTAGATACGATCCCCGCTAATTTGATCAGCATATACATTTATTGTCAGGAGTACTCACGCAGGAAAGTCCGCAATTTTTCACGTGAGCGTGCTGGAAAAGGATATCTTCGTGATTTTTGCAGAAATTTCTTCGTAATCGTCGTAATGCAGTCATATTATGGATCTAGTCTCCAATTGTCTAGATCGATATAAGTTTTGATAGTATTGAAAGTGCTTTCCTCCAATAACATAATGAAATGCATGATAAATATGCCGAGAAGCCAAAATTATTTGAAATACAATGTATTTTAATTGATTTAATTCAGGGTAATGCTCTTAACGCTTCTCAATTAATAAAATAATTAATTACTTAAAGGGTGGAATTTATCACACTATGTTCAGACGTGAATCTTTATTGAGGCAATCAAATTTTAAATTTAGTTATCGACGTTAATGTTTATACACATCCAATTAAACTTGCTCAATTAATACCCGACAACTGAAAATCGTGTAATTATTTCAAAATTTTTAATCTAAAAACTCAACTGATTATATTGGCCATAGGGAGTACATTTTAGCAATTAAAAATTTGTTTCCAAATGTTTTATTTTTAAATACCTTCCAAAACATACACAGAATTTTTTTCCCACTAAACAGTCCTCTTCTTCAGAAATTAAACAAATTTATTTGTATCAATTTAAACATATCGTAAGACACAATATTCCCTTTCATGGTTTCATTTACTTCTTTATAGAACCCTTTGAAGCCATAAGCTAGACTTAATAATAAATTTGTTTGCCAATGAAAACCTATTTACTATTCTATTTCTAGTATCAAGCAAAAAACCCTCAAGGTTCAAAAAGCACACAAATATATACAAGCACACAAACATACATACAAATACACACATACATTACATATACTCTATTCGCCCAGCAGAAGAAGCCTATTTTAAAATTAATGACTTCTTAAATTAATGATGGACTAAGTTAATCGTTTGCTGGCTGTAAGCTCCAGAGCCCATCATCACAATGATTGTCGTTTCCTTATCGCAACAAAAAGTAGACTTAATGCATTTGAAATTCGACTTTAAAAGGGGGATTTTGACATGGTTTCAGCAATTGATAAAAAAAGGAGGCAAAATTGTACGGCAAGAAAAATATCAAAAACAAATTAAGGCAAGAAAGTATTTTAATATGACGCCCTTGAGATATTACCCCCAATGCTGCTTCCACTATTTATCTGATGCTTCTTATTTCAATTCACTTCCGCATACACTTACACATACACACAAACACACACATATACAAAGAGCTCTGCCAAATAATAGTCTGCATTTACCCAGCAAACACATGAACACTATATATATATATATATATATATATATATATATATATATATATAAATATATATATATATATATATATATATATATATATATATATATATATATATATATATATATATATATATATATATATATATATATAAATGGATCGTTCCAGAATACATTTTGTATTTTCTCATTTATATGATTAATTTCTAATTCTAAGATTTATTTCTTTTAAATGTTATTATTTGTCTTGGCTGCCATTTTGTTTTAAATGAAATAAGAAATTTATTTGCATTCATAAAAAATTTATTTGAAAGAGAAAAATTGATGACATTAAATGGATCAAATTATATCGCTCAAATGGTTCCCTCCCCAGTTCATGTAAAATTGCGCTCGTTTTAAGGCATTTTCAATTGTTTCTGGTAACAAAAAAGGCACCCAATTCAAATTATGCATCACTTTGTATTATGCTTTTTTTTCTCCAAGATATATTTGGCATTTTAATAATTTTAGATGATATTTAAGCTCTTGGTTGATTTAAAAAATTTAAATTTCCTTATAAACCAAGTGACTTTCAAGCAACAAAACAGCTTCCGATTTATATATGTACATATAACAACAACAATAATAACAATAATAATAACAATAGTGCTAAATAAATACTTTTAAATTGAAGGTAGAAAATGTAATCTACTCGCTTTTCAAGTATTTCCTACAAGTTTTATGGAATGTATTTGAAAAGTAATAGAGATTAGTTACTCAGAAAATTTATGTATATGACCTCTACAGAGCTGGATAATATACATCACACACTGCACTGAAAAATAAGAACGATAGATAATAAAGTTACAAACGCTCAGGACAAATGACATTGAACCTGAAATTATACGGTTTCTTAGATCCTTGTGTTCAGTTTCTCCTTAAGGTCATGGAAAAACCTTTTATTGGAGATTACTTTATTGAAAGTTTTGATTTATCAAACATCTTTGCATGCAACTTTCAGTTGCAAGTTGTACATCAGTACGTTGTAATAGTATGTATAAAAATTTCAACCTTCAAGGCTTTTGGAGGGCCTTGTACAAAACGTGTTTCCGCCAATTTCCATAGCATTTATTAGGTCAACCTCAACGAGGCAGCTTTCGCTCCTTTTGGTCCATGATTTGTTGTTACGATAATTGCGAAAGCATTAAAACTTAGATTACACGACATTACTTGAACCTGCGACCCTCTGACTGCTAGTCTAGTACACTAGCCACTACACATAAATCAACATCTATTAATTTGATTTCACTCTACCAAAATAAAACAAAACTCTTTAACAACGTCAGCAACTTATAGTTATAAAAATATAAGCAAAATAAATTTCTGTTGAAATTCCTTATAGAAAGTAATGTTTTACGAAATGTTTTATGCGTTGAAGCCATTTATGTGATCGCCATTGTGTGTCTTAAAGTTTATTTGCATTTCTTTTTATTGTCGGTTCAACACTATTGCTTTAACATAAAGCAAAATGACTCATAAAAACTACAATTGAAAGCTCTATTATATTAATAAATGTAAATAAAAGATAACTTGCCACCAATCACTAAATTGCAAACTTATATTTAAATACGGTGCAAGAGTACGAATTGTCTCAGTGGCGCTGGTGTTGGTTGAAATAAAAACTGTCAAGATTTTTGGTTCATCTTCAAAACAAAAATAAATTCCAGAAACTAAGAAAAAGTTTAAAATTTCCATCGTATTGGTGTAACAACTATAACAGCATGTATTGGAGTTAATTTGTGGCAAATTAACAAATAGAATTGAAATGACTTGTTTACCTTTCTAAAGGGTGGTCTTTTTAAATCATATTATTTTGATACTGCTAATCTTTTTCCAAAATGATTCGCTTTTCTCTTAAACAGCGTTAGAAAATATTGCAAAAGTTTCGTGCTTCGAATTTGGAAAAGAAGTCATATTTTTGGGCGAAGATTTTTCATCTCGGCCGGCATATCAACAAACAAAATTGCCGCATCTGGCGATCGAGCAACCCTCACGTCATTATCGAGAGGCCACAAGAAGTGAGAGGTTTGAGTGGATTTTGGAGTGGTTGCATAATTTGCTAATTTTGCTCTGTAGGACTGCGAGTCCTGCAGAGCCATGGTTACGATCTTTTTATGGACTGAAATTTGAGGTATGAATTGGGATAATTTGGTTTCAGCAGGATGGCACACCATCTCGCACAGCTTATTTAATTTTTCAAAATATACGAGTACTTGTACATATTTGGACTTCCTGACTTTTGATGCGTGCGCGTTCGATTTTCATATGTGGGCAATAATAGAAATTTCCTCACTTCGACATGAACATGAATTGTGAAACCGTGTGTTTGTTGGTGTCTTCAATTGAGCTGCTTTGTACTTTTTGTTATTTTTTTCTTAATAAAATGTGTTTGAGTTTTTTTTGTGGATTCACTAAAAAGTTTCGTTTATTTTTTTTCTTCAGCTTCAGCAATGAAGATGCACGAAAATATGAACCAAACACCTGTGTGGAACAAAAATAAAAATTGAATTTCTAAGAAACATTTAATCGAAAACGTGTTTCAATGGAAGTGCTTTGTATTACAGATTACTGCTCCTTCCTTATGCTATTGGTGCACCTTCTTTCTTGCCGCTTACATCGCAAGCGATTTAAGTTTCTGTTCAAAAAAATAGTTCTGGCACATTTTTATTTGCATTTAATTTTTTCATATACATGTATAACGCGTGTGAAAAGCATTTTATTCTATAAGTATATTTTGTTAAATATTTTGGAATTATGGATTTGGGCCACTTTGAAAATAAACGGTTTATTTAGCTGGGCATGGTCAAAAAGAATAGTTACTCGAATTTTAATTCGTTTCTATCTATTTGATAGCGAAGTGAATAAAAAGAACTTTATCATATTAATTTTCATAACGTTGATTTTAAAATACATTTTTGAAACCCAAATATTACTGAATCTTTTAATTCTATCGGCACATTCCATTTGTTTATGAATTAAGCTTAACAGAAATAGTTACACTTGCATTTTGATGTATCCATTATTATTATAAGTTCCTTATTGGTTACAAATCACTGATACCGAATCATATGAAAAGCAAAATGAAATCAATTTAAACGGTTTTTTCCAATTAGTTTCCCTTCTCTGGCTTGAGATCATAAGAAAATAAAGGGATGTCCTTGCAATTGATCTTCAGTGTGTTTATTCACCTTCAAATCATCAATTTATAAATATGTATAAATGTATGTATGTATGTATATGTGAAAAATAAAAATGTAATTTAAATGCGATTCGTTTCGGTTTTCTTTCTCAAGAATTTCTTTTGTCTGTTTTCCATTTGCTGTTTGATTGTTTGAGTTCAATTTAACAAAGAAACGAAATTGGGCGGCATATAAAGAAATCAATTTCAACTAATATATATTTAGATTATGACATATAAAATAAACATTTGCTTTTAACGCTAGTCTGCAGATAAAAAATATTTTTTTTATGAATTTAGTTTTTTATTAATGTGCAATTTTCATGAACTTTACCAAATGCACATTCTCAAAGGCATCATCTTTGTGATTTGTGGCTTGTTAAAACGAAATCATTTCCTTACGATTATAAAACTCAATAGAAACAACAAAGACTATAAATAAAAATTAAAATTAATTATTAGAATCTATTTTTATTGGGAATTAATTTTCATCACAAATTTTTTCTTTTTGCACACTTTTATTTAACGATTTATTAACACGTCCTAAAGTTTTCAACTTTGAGCGTATTTCAAATCCATAGAATGGCCAACTAATTTTCCTTTAATAAATCTTGATTTCCTTTCAGTGTTGGCATTGAGAAAACATCTTCCCTTTTTAAAAATTTTGGCATTTTTTGTCTAATTTTTGCTAAACATTTGATTTGGGATCAGTGAATTTCTGAACTATTTGATTTTGCATTAATTCATTTCACTACTGTATTAATTCAGATGAATATTGATAACGAAGTGCTGAATAACTTATTATCAGCAGGTGCAGGATGTCAAACTGCATGCGTGCGCTCGCAGAGACAAATAACAAACAAGACGTCTCTTACAGCTTCGGAAATGTTGCCAATACAAATAAAAATAATAAACTTTATTTTATTTTTTATTAAGCTTAAGGTCTTAAATTTAAATTTTATATGAAACAAACAAATAATAAATATCC
>OY812998.1:139778880-139803880 GCA_963681545.1 Germaria angustata | reverse complement strand
TTTTTTAAAATATCCTAGTAAGTATACTAATTCATTGCATTTTCAATAAAAACCAGATTTCCAACACCCGCATAGGACATAGAACCCCATATCATAACATCTCCACCTCCATATTTTACGGTCTTTATTATATTCTTAGGATTTAACGCATAGCCTTCACTGCGCCAAACTTTATAACGCCCATCAGAGCCAAATGTGTTATATTTTGACTTACTTTGTCCCAAAAGTCTTGAGGCTTACTAATAAAAGTTTTTGTGAAGTCATTGTGCTTTTGTCTGTTGATTTTTTTTATGAGTGGCTTCTTTCTTGGAACACATGATAAAAGACCTTGACTTTTTAAACACCGCCGCATAGTATGGGGTGAAACTTTTATATTTTCATATTTTTCAATCTCTGCAGCTATTTTTAGAGCACTGGTAGTGGGATTTTCTTCAACTATGCGTTTAATGTACCGTTTATGATTTTCGCCCAGCCGATTGTCGACCACTTGCAAGCTTATTTTCTACTCGGTTTTCTTTTATTTTTCGTTGAACTACTTTTTTTTCCGTAAAACGAATATGACATACTATTTTTCCAATTTCTCTATTATAAAAAATTCACGAAAACTTGAAATTCGAAATAAACAGCAACTCAAAGAGGTGCTTTTAGAAGAATGGAAGAACCTACGTTCTGAAATCACAAAAAAATCGGTCAGCTCATTGAAAAAACGTTTAGAAGCTGTGTGGAAATGTAAAGGCTACCAAACAAAATGTTAAAAATGTTAAATTTTGTTAGATTTTATAATAAATTTAAGTTGTTTTTACAGGTGTGTCCTTACTTTTGCTGTGTCGAATTGTGAGGAAACGCAATTAATTTCTTAATTTTTCTTATTTAATAACATGAAGTTCCTAATTTTTTTTATAAGCTTGAAGTATAATAATATACTTTTTTATTTTTAACCATTTCAATTTGTTTTTCATTTTTAAACACAAAGTTTTAACGAAATTAAATTAAAAAATACTGGTGTGTCCTTAGTTTTGCTGGCTACTGTACATATGTATGTATGTGTGCACACACAACCACACACACACACACACACACACACACACACACACACACACACACACACATATATATATATATATATATATATATATATATATATATATATATATATATATATATATATATATATATATATATGTATATTGTTGTAATTCTCTGATATACATATATGTATGTACATATATACATATATTTTCATATGTGTGTATGTACTTAAATATTCTTATATTTATACGCATATATAAATACATACATATATACATACATATACTATATTCGTAGTTTCACATAATCCTCCATAGAAGAGCTTTTTATACTAGTTTAAACATTATGTTGTAATATCGGGATTTCGTTTACATACATACATGTGCATGTACATATTTTATACTAACATATACTCCCTACGAGCATGTATGTACTTACAGTATTTTTGGGAAAATGATATGTCTTATGTACTTCAGCTGTTTCAGGCTGCACGGATATGTATGTGTATGATGTTAAGTGGGATATGTCCTTTCGTCCTGATGGTGGTTGAATGTTGGGAGTAATTTCCGTTAAGCTGACAAAGATAATGTAGATGACATGGCAAGAGAATATTTTGAAAATACGTAAATTGTATGTATATACATATAAACACGACTACTGAAAGTATTCTCTGCGCATATCTCAAATACAACTTTTTGTGTGTTCAAACTGGCAGGCAGACCGTCATGAGAGGCAAACCAGTGACAAAATATCCTTCGACAATAGGTACATACATATGTATGTGTTCAAAAGTTTTTTTTTTTTGCATTGTTTACTGGTATTTTATTTGTCAGTAAAGAGAAAATTAGTAGGCAATCAAATTTTAAATATGCTAGTTTCCAAAAAATAAGTGCGAATAATTAAACATTCGTTTACCCATTACAAAACCAACATAACACACGCAAAATGTCGGACTTTTCAAAGATGCAATAACAGAAATACACAATATTCTTCCATATGTATATAAGTATGTATGTTCATATATACATATGTACATATACATATATTTTTGAAAGTGTTTGAAATAAATATATTTTTTAATAAGATCGTTTCACAAAAGATATTCACTCCAGCAGGGTATAACGAACTTATATCTCTGCTACCAATTAAACAACAACAATAATATTGACATGTAATATCAACAGGTTTTTTTCTTTCTTTGTTGAACTGATTAGCTGCACAATTAATTGCCACATAATCAGCTGTTTTTGCTGTACGTTCTTCATCTGCGTGTCTTTTATGGAATCGCAAAGTTGAAATATTCTTAGAAATTATTACTAAAGTTATAAGAACCGCCCTTTCCTATTACTCTCCTTTTATGATTCTATGTCATTGTGAAAAGCTTTTTTCTATTTCACATAGTAGTAACATCATGAAAATATGTATGTATGTGTATATGCACACACTTGTGTACGAGGATACGTACTCGTATATATTGTATATACGTTAGAACTTTTATACAAACATGCATAAAACTGGTGTAGGCTAAATAAAGTATTGGGAAAATCGTTGATTTGGCCGTCATTCATGAACATTTTACGCATTTTCCGCTTAAGCTCAATAACTCACCCCATTTATCACCCATAACTCAAAATCATGTAACTTAAACTGTAAATAGCGTGAAAATGCTTCTTCAGTTAAACTGATATCGCAACTGTAACTTATGTTTATATGCCAATCCAATCACAATCAAACTATTTCAATAAGCGCTGCATATTTTAGACGATATTTTAAGTGCATCAAACAAATGCTGTAGAGTATTCAATGGGTTAACCGTTGTTATTGTCGGTTAACCATTGAATCGGTTAATTTCGGTCGAATGGCCGATTAAACAAAATTTTATATTTCCGGCAGAATTTAAACATATTTTTTATATGTTTTATTATGCGTTTGCTTCGTCGCTTGTACGTAAATGCTACAAACTTTTAATAAATCAAATGAGAAGCAGCAAAAATTACAAGTTTAATACATGATGTAAATTATCGTTGGTCATCGTTGCTCAAACTATATAATCGTAAAAGGGGTAATAATGTTGTAGCCCAATTCGTTTTAGATCTTTTCACAAATTCGGAAATATAAGTTTTAGAAAACTTAAGTAAAACCTTATTACGGTTGGGGTAAAGATTCTACTAGTCCGAGGAACTATTAATAATAATTTTGCAAACGATTATTTAAATTAAATTTAACGATTGCATTTTAGGAGATACGCTTATTTTATTCATCAACTCAGTAATAAATAATATCCTTCTAGTAACCGATTTTTTAATAAGAAAAAAACTATGTATATTATATGGAAAAAAACGTTTCCATTGAATATACAATGCTGAACTTTTTCTTTAATTTTACATTGCTAGAGCCTCGCGCCCAAAAAGCATTAAAAGAGGCAAGCTGGCAAAATTACAATTAGTTATTTATATAATAAAAATGTATTATTAAAATTTAAATTAAATTCATAACAAGATTTTAAGAATCAATAAATAAAAAACGTATGATAGAATTTTTAAATGTATAAGTCCTACTTAAGTTTGTCAATCATGATCGATCTTTGTTTTGTTATAGATATTCTGCATCTGGGTACCACTAGGTTGCTACTATTTCTGGTACTGCAGTCAATCTGATTTCTTTAGAAACGGAACGTCTGGTGTCCAATATTATGTATGCATTTAAATTCAAAAATTAATAATGGCATATTTGTACATTCCATAGATTGTGCGAAATTTGTAGGAAAAATATCACGATGTAGGGATTTTGCCAGGATGAGTGTGATAATGAAGTGACAATAGAAGAAACTATTGACATTAATGCAAACAGTATTCTAATAGCATTCGACGAAACTATTAGAAGTATTAAGAACTTGAAACAATAAGAACAGACAGGACTCTAATGTCATAATGAATTCTCTCTTATGGATTGATTGCGATTTCTCTAACATCTACGGTAACTACAAGGATTTTTTCTAAGGTTTTATTAAAACTAAAGAAAACAATCGCTTAAATCCTGATCATTTATAAGAAATTATTTTTCTTGAACATTATTTTAGTAGATCTCTTGTTTTTCTATTTTAAGTATGAATCCTTTCGTCTGATTTATTTCAAGATTTATTGTTAATTATGTTATAATTTTTTTTTCTAATAAGATCTCAAAATAATAAATAATTAATATATTTTTATTTATTGAAATTAATTATATTATGGAAAAGCTGTATTAATCGTTTAACCGATGAACCCAAATTAAGCGATTAGGCCAGAACCTCTATTAATTAATCGAGCGGTTAGACGACTAAAACACACCAGATTAATTGAATACCTTCTATGCAGGCGTTAAGCACAAAATGCCAAATAACCTTTTCCTTTACAAGACATTTTGGCGGTCGTATCATGCGTATAAGCAATACCGCTTCACTAATTTTGTTATGTTTTTATGCCCACATACATACATACATACACAAATGCATATTATATTTATTAGTTGTCCGAACACATTTATGATTTCGGTAAAAGAAACTAATGAATAATTAAAACGGATTGAGAAAAATATTATTAATTAAGATTAAGAGATACTGAAGATTTTAACTTTTTTAAATTTATTTTCATATCAAATAAAACTGTGTCGCCATTATTTAGTTGATCATTTCTCCTCCGTTCCTGTTCGTTCCAATTATTTAGTCAAATTTTAAACATGAGGGGGTTTTGCAATTGGTAGCTGCGGAATTTACCTCAACAACTGATTCCACAAATGTTGTTCATGGAAAAGTCAAATTGAAACTGAATTGAATTTAATTGCAGAAATACCACGAAACAAATTCACCTAAACTAAAAACGAAAAAAAAAATCAGTTTTTACAACATCAATAGTAGTTCGCTTTTCTGTGTTTGTTAGACACAAAGACAGAAAAGCGAACTGTTGCACTAAATGTAATCAAAATGTCTTTGTGTGGAAATAAGGTTGTGAGTGAGAAAGAGTTGTTTGACTGTTGGATTTCTGCTGATATTCATTCGTAACGCAAGGCGACAACCCTTAAGGGTGTTGCTGGCTTAATTTGAATGACTGGTTAAATGTTTTTTTCGGCTCTTATTATCATTATTGTATTATTGTTGCCACTAAGAGAAAGAGAAAATAAAATAGACATGACAAGTGCTTTATTCACTACTGCAAGAAGAACGTAAGTTACCAGCAAATGCCACCACTACTGAGGCACAACAACATCACAACTGCATGTGTATTCATGTAGGAAGTTAAGATGTGCTTTTCCAAGCAATGCAATTTATTGTTTGTTCCTTCGCAATTCTTACGTTCTCGATTGTGAGAACAAAACAAAGTACAAGGCGCAAAAATACATACATACATAGGTACATAAATATGTGTATGCAACGTGCAAATAATGAAAACAAAAGAAGAACGAATGAACTTCATACATACATACATAGATTTGTATACAATTTCCAATAACCACGTGCTGTTAAGCATTTGAATACTGAAGCCACTGCCTGATGACAAATACTATAAAATACTATGGCCACTGAAGGCTGCTGGGTTGTTATTAATATTTTGATCTCAGGATATTAATGTGCGTTTGACACTTAATTCTTCGATTTAAGTCTATTTTAAAAAGCAAATTTTCTAGGAATAATTTTTTTCTAGTCTTGTACCTTGTTCACACAAGTCAAGTTTTCTTGCTCAGGTTTCAATTTAGCTGGTAGAAAGATAGAAAAAGGAGTACACATTTTTCTATCTCTTTACCAGCTGACTTCATAAATTTCTCTTATTTAAATATTTTAATCGCGATTGTTTTGTTTCTTTAGGAGCGTAAAAATGTTCAAGCATTTCTCTAATTGGGTACTTAAAAGTAGGAAAATGAACACTGAAGATGGCACATAGCCGAAAGCGGCCTGTTCGCAAACCAAGTTTCACATGGAATGACGAAAAATCGTTTCAAACCTAAAAATAATAGTTCGTTATGTGCGAAAATTCCCTATATATGCATTTCTGTGAAATAGATGTATGTATACGTAGAAAGCGTAATTTCATGGTTTCATTACATATGTATTTTTGGGTAAAAAAATTCCTTTAAGCGATTTAATGTGCAAATCTAGTCTATAGCATTTTTTTTTGCACGATACAAAATAATCTAAAATGCTTCAAAAAAAAAATACTGTGGTCACAGTTCTCGAGCAGATCCCATGCAAGATGCTAAAAAGGAGCAACATGTGTTCACATTTAGTATCGATGTATCTAATCATTATTCAAATAGTTTGTTTTGCATTATTTTTAGTAAAGTAAAAATTTAAAAAAAAATTAATTAATATTAATATAAGCTTATCAATAATTGGATTAGTTTTTGCTCTTCAAGAGCAAAACCAGTTATTAATGCAACATTTAATTGATTCAAACCATCATACATATAAAAAGTTTAATTTACTTGTAGTTAAAATGCCTAAATTTATATGCATTAGATAGTAATTTTTTGATGATAAAAAATTCAACAAGAATGTTTCATCAAATGACATTTTTAAAGTGATTACACCAAAATAATCGAAAGGTATTTGATAGAACAAAAATACGTTGATGCATCATTATAGATGTTGAGCACTGAAACGCATGCACTTGTTATGGGAATTGATCGTAAATGTGATCCGGGGTATTAAAGATTATTAGGTTTGGTTTCGTAATTTATCTCAGCGAAAATTCTTGTTATAGACATGGATCATTTCGAAATACTAATTGTGGGCATTAAGAGACCACTAGAGCGATTAATGCGTTTTCGCCATCATAAGACTTCTGTTGTGAGACGCCACGAATTTTTGAATTTTTCCCACATATAAAGAGGATATTAAGGAACTTAAAAATTTAGATTTTCTGAAATAAGACTTAATATAAAGGCCATATGTACACTTTTTGGTATATCTTTGGTTTAGCTTCAGATATTCTATTTTATATAAAAAGGATCTCGAGGAAAAATTGTTTCTTAATAATTTAAAAAAACAATGATTTCTTTGTTATTTTTTTTTTTTTTGCACTGAAAGGACGATATGAGCTAAGCGGAAATTTTTTGAATTTAGCCGTCACTAGAATATTGAAACGGAAATAATAAACATTTGCAAGGAGTGTGGACTTACCTCTGTGCACATTGTTTTGTTAAACCTAATGAATAAATCCACAATACTATCTTGTAGGCTTTGTGGTGTTAAAAATTGGAAAGAACCCTCCAATGTTAGGTTGTCCACTTTTGATATATGTATATTTCTTTTTTCTGTTAATGTCCAACTTTGTTAGTAGAGCTTTGTTTTTGTTGCACTGTTGTGTTGTGAGAGTCTTTTGCTGTATTACAACAAGAAACATACATACAGATATAAACAACAACAGCAGCACAGTCTATGAGAGTTAATTTTTGACATCTTTGTTTGGTTTTTGCAACACTCCTAAATTTTCACTTCAATGTTTTGATTTGGCTTTTTATATCTTCCCATGTATCTTGCTCACATACTTTATCAACTTTCTGTGTCTAGTTTAGCTTATTTCTTTATATGTTTTCTTATTGATCACAATCATTAGATTATTAAGCGAGTGGATGAATGAATGAATGAGTGCATTCACAAAATTAGTTGTTGTTGCTGTTGTTGTTGATCAATGGATCTTATATGAATTATTTGCCGTCTTGTTGCTGTTATTAATTGATTGAATGGCTGGTTATGGTTTGTTTTGATTACGTTTTTCTTATGCGCGATTTTATTTTGTTTTTCTTTATTTTTTTTCTTTTGCACAAATGCTATTAGATTTATATGTATGTTTCGGTAAGTGTCCACAAATAATACACTTTCAAATAGTTTAACTGTTTAATGTAAACAATGTTATTTCTTCTTTCTTTTTTTAATAGTTACAGGTGAATTAAGACGACTTTTAAAAAATCGAAATTTTCATTTCTCAAAATCTCCTTTAATTAAATTATAATTTTTATAGTTTTGTGTATTTTTGTAGGTCGATCAACATTATTTAACCCAGCTACATATGTATGTATGTACGTATGTTATCTAGGAACTTATTTTAAAAAAATTTTACACAAAGTTACGCGCTTTTCAATGTACGACTACGACAAAAAAGTTTATGTGCGACCAGCGAGCAAACGGACGTGTACTTAGTCTACCATAGTAAAATCTGAAATAACCAACCGTTGTGAAAGATATGTGCACCAGAGTCTTGAAGCGGCTCACAGACCTCTAGTTGTTGTGTTGTTTCCCTTGTTTTTGTCTCCCTTCCCTTCGCTAACAACATTTCGTTCACACAAATACAATATGTTTGAATGTGTTGGTACTCGTAAGTATCTGTGTGCGCGCACGATGATGGTTTCAATGTATCGACGACATACACAAAGGAAATTAAAGCAATACAAAGTGCTAGAAGGCGATGGCCTTATGTGTGCGAAGAAGAGAGAATGATGTCATTCGCTGAGTAAATGTTTTTTCTTGTGTATCTTTCTACATAATACATGAGCACAGCAAAAAATGTTTTTCCACAAAAACTTACATAAAGCAAATTCACAAAGTTGAGCTACAAAATAATGAAAATGAGAGATTCCGTATAAATTGCTGTTTTACGAGAGTACGGGTAATGGACGTGGGCTGCCAGACTGCATTATTTTTTATTGTGTTTAATGTTGGAATGGCAAATGAAATCGGGCGTACATTTTACAATTTTAAAGAGGGGAATGAAGTTTCACAACTAATAAACATTTTTCATGAACAATTCCTTATACGACTCATCATACATACTCGTACATATTGTGCCTTTACCACACAAAAAAACGTAACCGACATAATTTTCGATTTTCACTTTTTAATTGGTGTCGATAATTCACCAAACTAAAGTCGCCCTACAACTTGCAAAGTGCAAACGCAGTTAAAAAAAACTTTCTCCTGTAATGTTAAGTGTTTGTCACTTACGTTATTTTCGCGGTTAATGTATATAATGGTAATATATATATTACCTAATCTCTATTTTGAAATTTACACCATTGATCACCGAAAATTTTCAAGAAAAGAAACATTTACATTTTTGAAACATTATGTATCTTTTACTCCTCGAGGGAGCAGAGGGTTTAGATGTTGAAAATTTACAAAAAAAGTCAAAAAAGGCTTAGATTGATTTTAGCATAGGCTTGTCATTGTGGGATGTTCTTTTATATTCCTGTTCACCGATTTCGGTGTTATTTCGGGAAAAGTAAACTCTTTATCTTTTTTTTAATGAAAATAATTTTATACTAATTGGGGTGGATTATTTAACATTGGGAATAAACATTAAATCTGGATTTCTTTTTCCTTATATAAAAATAATTTTATCAGTTATTGAAGAAACATAATATTTTCAAATCGAGTTTAACAGATTTGTAGAAATAATTCATATTTTTAATAAAAATTTTGTCAACTTGTCCTTCTAGGTAGATAAAAAAAATTCTCTACTGTATTCTTGGAAGCAACGAAAATGTCGTTTAATAATCACTTAAATATTTTGTTAATGTATTCCTCTCTCAATAACGAATTAAAGCGTGATTAACAAAACATAATCCCGGTAGTTTGAGAAGAATAATCACAGTTAAACCCAAAACTAAATGTAGTAACGATTTCATCTCTAACAACAAGTGCAGAATCAACGAGGAGTTTGAATGTTTATTTTTGAGTATTTGTCCAAGTCCTACAGACCAAGTAGTCTATCATCTTTTATGTTGAAGACGATTGAAAAACTATTGGACCAATACCTCAGGATGTAGGTACTTTCCATGAGCCCTCTGCACAGGCTCCAATTTGCCTACCAGAAGGGCAAATCAACTACCACGGCACTGCACAATATTGTTCGGGATATTGAAAAGGCCATGGAATTGAAGGAAATAGCCCTGTGTGCATTTATGGACATTGAGGGTGCGTTCGACAATGCGAACTTCCTCGCAATGGAAACAGCACTCAGTACTAGAGGAGCTGATCCTGCGATGGTACGATGGGTCAGCTGCATGCTGAACCAAAGGTCATTAGGGCCTCACTTAGATCCACGGATCTCACAGTCACCGCTTTTAATTGATGCCCACAGGGCGGGGTATTATCTCCCCTTCTATGGTCTGTATTAGTGGATGACCTGATCGGGCTACTTAACCGGAGGGGACACAGAGCCATCGGCTATCGGCTATTATCTCCGTAATAATCAGGGACGATTGCGGACCAAATGCAAGACGCCCTAGACAAGATGCATGAATGGTGCACTTCGGAAGGGCTATCTGTTAACCCAGCGAAGACGATCATTATACCATTTACCAGGAAAAGGGTGCTTAATTTACCCAGTCTCTGGATGGGTGGCATCGAGATAGTTCCCAAGGAGAGGGTAAAATATCTGGGTCTCGTCTTGGATAAGAAACTCACCTGGGAACTGCACCTCGAGTCAGTACTGGGAAAGGCCACGAGGAGCCTTTGGACAGCGAGGCAACTACTTGGTAGATCCTGGGGTCTGAGCCCCAAAATGACCTTCTGGATATATATCCAGATGGTGAGACCAACCATACTGTACGGGGCTCTGGTATGGTGGAGGAAGACTGAGCAACGGACAACTATATCGAGACTGCGTAGGTTACAAAGACTTGCATGCCTATGCGTCACAGGGGCCATGAAATCAACTCCAACGTTGGGTATGAAAGCTATTCTGAACCTTGAACCGCTCCATTTGGCTATACAAGAGGAGGCAGCTATAAGGGCAATCTCTATCTACGGAAAAGAGAATCTTAGGGCGGGCAACCTTACTGATCATCTGGGTATCCTCAGGGGAATCGGGGACATACTTGATATGTCTCAGCCGGGCGACCATATGGACCCGGTATACTGTTTCGCCAGAAAATACAGGGTCCTCTTCCCCACAAGGGAACAAACCCAGGATGGCTAAGAGATGGATCGCAAATGTGGTACACGGACGGCTCAAAAACGCTCCAAGGAGTTGGGGCGGGAATAGTGGGGACTAGAGCACACAGGTCTATAACATTGAGCAAGGATACGACAATTTTCCAAGCGGAACTTTACACGATACTGGAAACTGTGGAGATCCTATCTGAGAGAGGACACAGGGGAATACGGGTTAAGATATTCTCGGACAGCCAATCGGTTCTTAAGGCCCTGAGAGGCTGTACTTACATGTCCAGATTATTAGTGGAATGTCAAAACAGGCTCAATGACCTGGCGACTCATAATCAGATTACTCTGATATGGGTACCAGGGCATCAGGGGCATGCCGGGAATGAGATGGCGGATATCTGTGCGAGAAGAGGGGCTGAGGGGAACTTCATTGGACCCACCCCTTCTTTTGGGTTCAACAAAAGTCTACTTAAAGGGGAGATTTCGAAATGGACATCGTCCAGGATTGGACAACATTGAAATGACATCAATTTATTATGTCACTCCAAGAAATTCCTACGCTTTGACGCTGGGAGGGCGGATCTGGCTCTAAGACTGAACAGGAACAGAACAGGGCGCTGGGGGCGCTCACAGGCCATTACACCTGCAAAGCCTCCTATACAGAATGGGCTTATCTGACACGGACATCTGCAGATTTTGCGGTGAAGATGAGGAGTCGATGGAACACTTGATAGCAAATTGTGGAGCATTGTGCCACAGGAGACAAAGGACTCTACATGCATATACGCTGAGTGAAGAGGATCTGCTAATGCTCCCACTGAAGGAGCTGACCCTATTTGCGAACGTATTAAACTGCTAGGGACAGGGGATGCACAATATATCAACAATGGTCGCAGTGCAAAGGGCCATCCTGGGCCAAACCCCCATTACATTACTTACTTACTGAGTATTTGTATTATATTCCTTATACATATGTTAATGATTACAAAAAAAATACCGTTGTATCATTACGGAGGGATAATCACAACATTATGGCATTCGATGGAAATCTATATTAACGCTATTAAAATTTCAATCGTTATCTGAAATTCTAAAATTAAGATCGTTTGACGAACGGGGAGAAACTGATTTTGAACTGTTTCGTCTTTGCCTATTGATGTATACGAGTATTTCGAAAGTTTAATTTTATCCAAGAATCGAAATAAAACCAAACCTATTTTATGTAAAATTTTTGCTCCTTAATTGAGAATGCGTGGGGTGAAAAAATAAATAAAATCTAATGAACATTAATCATGTCCTGGTAAAGGGCCACAGTATCTCTATGCATGTCGTATCTCTATGCATGTCTATTAACATCACCTGGTAGAGTTAATTCGCCTTGCTTTTGGCTGAAAAGCAACAAAATATGTATGGATGTACTTGTAGTAATGTTCCATTTACCCTTTTAATCACACGCCCCTGATTGTTCATATGAAAATTATTTATGGATGTGGCAACCCGAAGCTTTATACAGGTCTGTTGTGTTGTCGAATCATTGTATGTGAAGTCGGGGGGAACTATTTAGGGATTTTTACATGCGTATGAGTGTTTTTGTGATATAGTGTTGTTTTTAGTTTTGTTATTCGGTCTCATTTACATACATTTGTATGTATGTATTCATGTAGGAGTGAATGTGTGTGTGTGTGTGCTTGCTTCCATCGAGTGGGGTTTTTGTATTTCATACGCATACACACACTCATACACTTGCACACGTGTGTGGAATGTTGTCAGTTGGGATTTTTTCTTCTTTCTTGTATTTCACTCGTATATTGTACATACATACATATTTTTTAAGCTGATATTCGTTCGTTGGTTCGTTCGTTCATATCATCCCATAAAAATACATATACACACAACACACACACACACGCATACATGTGTGTATACGGGTATATGCACAAATGGTATACCTAGATGTTGTGAGTTTTTAGCCATACGTACTATAAGCTGACTCCACTTGTACTGTAACGTTGATATGGTGGGATGGATGGATTGGATGGTTGGATGAATTGTATAAGTTACTTTGCTTGCAGTATGCTGCTTTGAGTCTTTTAGATTTAAAATACGAAAGAAAAAAATTCAAAAGCCAACAAATTCCAATTTTTTCTTTTAAAGTCTTATGATGAAGTAACTTGTATAAAAGCAAGATACTCCCTCGAATTGAATTGATTGTATGTATGTATGTAAGTAAATACATACATACATATGTGTGCATGTATGTATGTACATATATAGTTAGATACATGCATACTATAAATGATGTAGGTATCCAAAGAAAAGACAATTCAAACGGCCAGCTAGCCTGCCAGCCATCGAGCAACAACTTTAGGTAGAAACTACTTGGGTAAAAAATCGGCACCAGCAATAATCGACACAAGTTGTTGGATGTTTGGTTTGTTTGTATTATTGCTGCCTCTAGTTGAAGGCAATACCGAGTTGAGATGAGCTGAGCCGTACCTCACCGTGCGAATTGACAACGAGCAAGACTAAACGACTAACGTTGGCTGGCTAGTGGCTTGTTTGATTATTTTGTTGGGCTGTGTTGTATGACGCAGTCTTAAGTTTATTTTGCCTTGAAACATTTTTGAACTTACATACTTACATACGTACATAAGTATGTATGTATGAATGCCTATACAAAATACATACTTTCAATTCATACTACATACATACATATGTACATGGAACGTAAGAAAATAAAGTATAAAATTCAAATCAGAAATCGTCGTCAATTTAACTGGTTAAAGAATTGATGTGACTGGCTGAATCGTATATTGTGCGTTAGTTTGAATATAAAAATTATGTTTGTATGGATGTCTAACCATTGCTGATTCTTTTTTAATTTGAGGATCATTCTTCGATTCTTTCGATAATTTGCAAAGTCCAATAGATGTTTTTCATCAGCTGTTATTTGACGACGACACTGATATTGTTGTTGAGGCAGCGGCTATTTGCTATCAACTGAACTTATGATTATTTTTGGTATACATCCGTGTTGATAGAGGATAGAGGTTAGTCTGTCGTTTAATGTGGTTTATGTTTTTGCAAACGCAACTGGCCGCCTGGCTGCCATTAAGCCGAAAGTCCACTTTATACTGTCGTTGCTAATGACATTGTTGGTGTGTTGGAGACTTATCAATGCTATTTGCTTAACAGTTTAAAAGTTGGCATTGGCGCTTATGAGTGTTGGTATTGGTGCTGTACGTGAAAGGGTTTTATTTTGTTTGTCGTGTTCTCATGTTTCCTTTCTTCCTTGCTTCTTTTGGCTTATTACGTTATGAGTGGCACAATAACTCAACGTTTTCATATAGAATCGCGAAAAGTATAGAATATTTGAAATTGAGAGTGGTCTCGTTGGTGTTTGCGAGACAACAGACTAACTGCTACTTAAGGTAGGAACAATAAACTGCCAGGATATTTTGCTATTGAATATGATGCTGATATTGATATCCGTATGTATGGGCGCAAACAAATTTTTTGAATTCAACATTGCTTGCGAATGCTCCCCTCTAAAAAAACAGTTCTTTTAAGTTTTATTCTCTAA
The DNA here is from genome assembly GCA_963681545.1 of Germaria angustata. NCBI lineage: Eukaryota > Metazoa > Arthropoda > Insecta > Diptera > Tachinidae > Germaria > Germaria angustata. The sequence goes on along the minus strand of OY812998.1, from coordinate 139,789,349 downwards.
GTTACATAAATCCACCACCTCTAGCTCTCATTGCTGATGTTGCTCAAAAATACAATTCAACTGATTGGCATGGCGTCTAGTGCGTGCGTTTGTTTTTAGTGTGTGAGATAGGAATGCACTTTGTAAACAGTACATATGTACATTAATACGTACATATGTATATATATATATATAGATATTTTTAAGCGAGTGGTGCTTGACGTTTATGAAATCAAATTATTAACTGTTGCTTTTCGGTGGTGGAATAGGTTGGGTTTGCTTTGCTTAGTGAAAAAGCTGTTCTTGCATCAAACTTTGTTTTATTTGTGTCTTAACTTGCATAAGAGGTGCATGAATTATACACTTGCTAATCGTGGGTTATGGATATTTATGTACAATTTTATTTTAATTTGTTTTAAAATCTTACACGTCTCATTAATTGCTTAGTAAACATATACTATGTATGTATATAGTAAAGTATTTATTTTTATTCGAAGATAACTGTTATGATATTTGATCATAATGTTTAACAAAACAAGTGACTGAGGCTCGATATACATATGCTTTTCTCCCATCTTCCAAAATTTTTAGAAAATATGACGAACATCCTTTTTCCCTTTCATATAGTTGCTTTTTTACGAGTTGCTGCCATAAATTCTGAAGACACAAGCTGCTGTGACTTTCAGACTATTTGACATTCATTTAGACACTGTTTGATGTTCTCCGCAATATCTACTTTTCACTTATCACATACTACATGCATATACATATGTTCATATATGTACCTTAGATTAGAATATTAGAGGTATCTACATAATTTTATTCTCCAAAGTAAAAAGCATTGAAAATACAGATTTCGAAATTCTCAAGAAAAAATCAAATAGATTTGGAAAATATAAAATCAATAGAAAGTCAACTATTATCTACAAAAAATTTTTGATAACACGAGCATATTATTGAAATATTGATTTAGTTAATAGTAGGGGATTAGGGCATGTCCCATCCCGTGCAGCACAAAAACCTGCCGATACCCAAAAACTTGATTCGGATTCAGCGATTTCGGAAATATTTAAACCACACTTAAATCATTGGATTGTAACCAATCGGTTTCAACCACAGAGGTTTTCTTAGTATCATTGCCGTGATAACGGAAAATACCTAAAATGTATGCGTTTTTTAATGTAAAATGTTTAATCCAACAACAAAACTCACTTAAAAGCACATTAAGTTACTACTTTCAGAAGTTTATTGTGAATTTTAGAGAAAAGTACACGAAAGAATAAGCAATTGGTTTTAAATCGATTGTGTCTTAGCTGACCCGCCTGATATCTCACGAATCCAAACATTTTTGTGTGCAGAATGTTTTTCATGTCATTTCACTAAAAATGCTTTTGAAAACATGCCTACTTTTCGAATATGATAGTTAAACTCGCCAATTGGTATTAGCTTTAACAAAATGCAGGCATACAGACAGCGTGACGTACAACAAGTAACATTTAAAAATATTCTGAATAGTATTTTAGAACATTTGCAATTCAGCAAAAAAATTGCTTCTTCTGAGAAAGTGATTCCTCTTAATGCGCCGATGCATATTAACCATCAATTAAGATGCAAGCCAAATTTATGTTTGAATGTGAAACATATTTTGCAGTTGGAAATGTTATAACTTCTTGACCTTAGGGATGTCTACTACAGCGTGTACAGATTTTCGTTATAATTCATGGAGCGAAAATAAAAGTTGCTTATTTGCATGTATGTGAGTTGAGAGGAATGGCCCCATATATAATTAAATTTAATTTATTTTATTGGTTTTTCTACTTCTGTTACCAAAATCATTGTCGGGGGCAGTATTTGTTTAATGACATAAATTTCGATTAATGTTTACACCAACCGATGCAAATCTTATGTCGTTACAACAATGGACTGTGGACTAGAACCAATAATTTGCTTTTTCATTAAACAAAATTTATAAAGGAAATTATCGATTAGTTGCTTGAATTAAACTGTGTTGTGCGAAATAAATTTAAACAATGTGTAAATCTTGCTCTGGCGTGAGTCTATTTATGACAACTTGTCAAGATAAATAAACGCAAAATTATAGAGCTCTATGAAATATGCTGCCAATAAAAAAAATTAATACCTGTTTATTGAATTCTAGCAATTTCTTTTTTGTTGCTGAATGAGAGTCACCTCTGATTCTATTGATAAACTTTCGACATAAACTGGAAGGTAGAAAAAACGCCAACAACCAGACAAGTAAACCAAGTAAATACATATGTACATTATTATCATTGCCATTGATTTTGTCATCACCTAAAAGAATTGTTGCATCTATCGCGAAAACGTTCTGCTTGTTTTTTGCCATCTTTAATTCTTGTTCTCGTTACGTAAGGTTCGAAAATGTTTTATTTATATTATTTTTTGCAATACACCTGTGTAATTGGACTCTACGGCATCCAATGCAGTGTTTCCTTTATACTGCTAAATACGCGTAATAATACAGAAGAAGAAGAAACAATAACATCAACAAAAACGACCCTGCTAAAATGCATTCGTACATTAAATGAGAGTGATGAAGAGGATTGCAATGATGTTTCTCCTGAAACATGTTATTTTTCCACTAGCAGCAAAATACAGACGTATGTATTTAATAGAAAGCTAAAAGGGAAAGATCATTATGAATATCTATAGAATGCAATCGTATTGAGATAAAAAGTCTAAGCAACAACAACGACAATATAAATACCATGAATGTTTTTAAGTTTAACAGCATAAATGTTGGGAATTTTCACATGATTCGACTAGGATCCACTAACTACATGCATACATACATACATACCTACATACATTTGTATCTCTTCTCAATGTTAATGTTATCATTTCCGCTTTGAAACTAAAAACAACAATAAATGGTAGAAAATAAATAATGTTTACTCGTATTTGAATGTATGTATGTATGGGTCATGTGTATGAATTTTAAGGTTCCTGCTCTCGCTAGTTTTTTTTTATAAAACAACAAAATCAACATTCAAAAGAAGAGGAAGAAACAATTTATCTTTTGTTTTTAAAATTTAAATACAAATGTACACACAATACACACATACACATGTATATTATACCCACATAGATGAATTATTGTTGGGGATTGTTTAATATTTTAAAATGGAAAGAAGTTTTACCCGATCTCTCTCTCTCTCTCTCACTCTCAATCTCTGGCTAAAGATATTAATTTTTTATTGCAATAATTGCTCTTTCTCTTTTTGTGTGTTTGTTTTTAAATCGATCACCTTGAATATTTTTGTGTACGATTTCATTTCACACATATTCATCTACACATACATATACCTCATGAATTGTTGCCATACATACATAAACATACAATACAAATAGCTTTGTTGTACTTATTGCGATAATACGTTCTCGAAATTGAATATAAATAAAAATTTCAATAACAAAATCAGACTCAGAACAGCAAGCACGGAAATACGTTTGTGTGAATGAATCTTCTGTATGAATTCTTGATGCTTGCCTGGTCTACTGTAAATAATGTTGCCAATGCTCTCACTGTTGCAGCTTTTTTTCGCATTCCGCTTAAATGTTGTATATACGAGTAGTTGTTTTCAATAGAATTAATATGAAAATTATGCTTTTGCTTAATTAGCCTAGTTGAGTTGAGTTGCAACCAAAGGAGAAATAAAACCAGATAAAGAACGAATGAAAAATAACATAAAACCAAACAATAATTTTCATTCAAATTGTTGAAATTCGTCCATAATACGATGAGAGTTGTAAATGAATTAAAAAAAAAACGCACAGATATGTATGTATGAATGCATACATAAGTATGTATGTATGTATGTACATATATATGTATATACCTAAAGTACCAGCAAACTGAAAAAAAGAAACTCAGCAATACAAAAAGTCATAACAACACATCATCAGTAATATCAGCAGCGGTTTGAACAACAACTTTAGCAACTACAACAACATGAAAAAAATAATAATGAAAAAGTACTCGTATATTAAACCAGTTGAGTTGAATTTAAGTTCAGTTCACTATTCATTCGTTTCACACATTTCACACAATCGCCAGCCTGCTTACCATCCATCCAGTTCGTTTCGTTCGTTGGTTCGTTCATTAATTCGAAATTTTCATTTAAAACTTTTTGCTTGTATTTTTCTTTATTTTATTTTTGTTGTTTTGTTGTTTTTTGTTCTCATTACAGTCTGTGAAAAATAATTTTTTTCAATTTGCTTATGCTATTTTTGTTGTAGTTTCAGTATGATGTACTATTTTGTGCTGTGCTGTGCTGTGCTGCATGAAGTGAAAATATCACAATTTACCACCTCACACACGCATATACAGCACACACATATGTATAGATAAGTAGAAAAAAGAGATATACTCGCTCACATATGTGTAATACATGTATGTATGTGTGCATATAAATGTTAAAACTTTTAGATACTTATGTAAAAGTATACATCCAAGCAAACCAATTTGTTACATACACGTACACTCCCTGCGATACGAAAAGTATACAGTCAAACAAGGTGCGAACGAAAACGAGTTTCAAATAAAATTACTCTTTGACTTTTTCAAAGTATTAATTCATTAGTGCTAGAATTCTTCAAACGAAAAATAACACAAAAGTCACTTTCTTCAGACTTGGCGATATATCGCTTTATTTGGCGGTTTGTGAGAGCCCAATGCATAATGTAAAAAATTACATACATTTGAAAATAGTCAGTGTTGCGGACAGACGTTGTTTCGTGAGAAACCGTTTAAGGAGCCCCCGAAGGCACATCGGACAGGAATTTAATTTATTTATATTTATATGTGAAAGCGGATTTGAAGTTTCAACGCATGTACGCATGTACATTTAACGAATTAAATGAATCTTTCATCTTAAGAAAACTTTAAGCAATTAATCCCAAATAGTGAAACTTTTCATCTGCTTTAATGACTTTTCAAAATCCCATTTAAATTTAAAACAATTTTTCAGACGTAACACTACATTCGTATGTATGTATGTATGTTCATATATGATAAATCTGAGATCTACTGAAAATTACATCAAAAAATAATGGTGGACCTTTATTAAAAATGTCATAAAAAGTTTAGAGAAGCTAAACTAATAGTCACTTTGAATTCGTTATAATTGTGTTCGAATGTTGAAATACTTATATACATGCTTATGTATGTATGGATGCATATACATCAACTCTTAGGATTCAGTTTTTCTATCTGAAATAAACAAATACATACACAACACAACGAAATAGAGTATGTATCATGCGTGTATGAACATTCAAACATTTTACACATGCAGTGCAATACAAAATTGTTGATACAACTGCAATTGTTTTCCTAGCGATTAGATCAATATATTATGTACATCCGTATGTTGAAATGCCGGGAAAGAAATTCTTGTTAATAAAAAGATTTGAATTACAAAATAAACCCAAAATTAATTAAAATTTCATTTGTATAATGTCAATGAGCTTTCTTTCTAATAATTTTTTTTAATCGTTAATTTGAGCGAGGTTTTAGCAAAAATGTCAGCGGGCAGCTTTTGTCACCTCTGCACACAAATTTCATAGCAATATCTAGTACAAGGTGGTGCAAAAGTAATGTAATAATTTGAACTGGCTGCATTTTGTTATGAATCAAAAGAGATCTCTGTTTTCATAAAAAGCTTATGGCTCCATATCTCAACATCATAAATGTTAAATGCAAAAATGGTAGTCAATTCAAATTTCGACATTACTTTTGCTTTACTATATATTATCATAAATAGCCATAAAAAGCTGAAGTAACATACATAAATTAGAGTATCATTAATTGTGTTTTTTTAATTTAAATATTTCTTTATTTGTTAATTTATTTATTTATTTGTTGTTATTCCTCTCAAAGGCATGTTCTGTTTCCTTAGAAATACATACCCTTAAGGAAACGTCCTGCAACAAACGCGACTATTTCATACACTCATTTGAAAATACTGCATAAGGGAGTTGAAGTACTGCGTAAACTACTCTGACTGTGTGAAAGAAACATATTAATTATATTTTTGCATTATTGTAAATAAATGTAGGAGCAAGCATCGTTGACTTTTTCAGTTCTTAAATTTATTATTTATTTATTGTAGTCTGATATTCAGCCACTGTATTAACAAGTATCTATTGCAACTGGGGTACAACTTCTTGGCGTTCAGTGTACCACATAACAGAGCTGTTGTTCTTGCCCGTTTGCAACTTTTATTGTTGTTACATTCCAAACTTTAAAAGAGTTCTCTTTTTGTCTGTCACTTCGACCGTCTAACCAGCATAAGACCGACACCCAGTTCGTTCGCCTAAACAACAAAAATTCAAACAGTTTCAACGAACGACAGTCATTTAATCATTATTTATTTTGTAGAAGCTTCGTTCGGGTTTAATTTTTATACTCTTCATATACAGAAAACAGTGTTTCCATTCAACCCTGATATGACGAACAAGCGACGAACGATGAAACTTATGAAATGAAAAGAGTTTGTGTGGATGCATGTGCGCCTCATTTTGAAACTCAGTTATATACACATAACCTACAAAAATGTTAATATACATCCATATGTATCTATGTGCATGTGTATCTAAGTATGTGGAGTGTGTGTATAGCTTTTTGTTTTTATATTGTTGTACTTTATACATACGTATGTATATACTATGTTGTTGTTATTTTTGTTGTATGTGGTGCTTCAGCTCGATTCGATTTAATACAACACAGTACAAAATGTAGAAAAATCTGTTTGGGACGAAAGAACATTGATGATGCACAGTGGGAATTTAGTAAAAAAAATTTATACGAATTTAAAAGACTTAAATTAAAAATTTAAAACAATAATGTAAGTGATTTTAATACAAAAATGCTTTCAAAGATGGTAATAATCTGCGATGTCACATAAAAAATTCTTTACTTAATTTGGACGTGACTGAAAAGTTCGCTTTCGAGATATGTAGAAAGGCTACTCCGAGTTAAAAAAAATAGGTAAATTTACCTATAATCCTGTAAAAAATCACCCAAGGAATCTGAAGGTTCCAAGAAATAGTATAGCTTGAAGCGATATTTCCCTATATATTTTTGAGTTATAAAATTATTTGCACGATACAGAACTGTTTCCCTAAATGTAAGAGTAAGTTTTGAACGAATCGAATGGTACAATCAAACTAAAGACATACTTTTTCGCGTTCGTCAGATGTCTGATGTTACTTCTAGACTCATAATTTTTATTCACGTAAATGTGGTTTTGGTGTTCCTAAAATGTGCCACTGTGCAACGTTAAAGTAAGATATACATATGTACATATATTTCTATACATATGTATATATTTTTCCTGTCAGTAATGATTTTGTTGTTATAGCTACGGCGGCAATAGTTGACAAAGAACCCAGATGGATACATCCAAAAGTACGAGAAATACTTCTCGAATTCTAGCTACCATTGCGTTGCTGTATTATTGAAATAATTGTCTATGCACTGATGTAATGTACGTATCCAGATCCATAACTTCGTACTTGACCGTTCTCTTTACATTTGAGGAGTTTTTAGTCGAATTTTTGATACGCCTAGTGCATGTCGTCCCTTGTACGAACATATACGAATGTACATATCTTTGATTTTTCGGAATAAGTCCGTAAGTCCTTGTCAGTCTAGAGATATATGTATGTACATATTAATATACAAATATTCGGTAATTATCATTCAAAAAATTTAAGTAACTTCAATATTGATTCATATGACCTAGAAGAAAATGGGTTAAAAAATCATCAAAAAAAATAATCATCTAGTTTTCTTTCAAACTGAAAGTACGTACAACATGCATACATACGTATGAATGTACAGTGAATTCTGTTGTTAGCTGATACCCGACGTCACGGCATATTCGTCCGGTCTTGCAAAGTGCTTTTAATGTGTAATTGCTTACAACGCTTCACCATACGTTAGTTATTTCTACATCAGCCTCGTCTTCAGACCCACTGATCTCCACGATAGCTGTTGATTTCGATATTTTATTACTATTGTTTTCAGTGTAGACACTTTTAGCAACTTTTAGAAATTCATCAGAGGAATATCATCCTCGATATTGAAATCCGCAAGTCTATAAAATTAATTCCTGAGCATCAAGCAAGCCCTACGAAAGCAGTTTTTTTTATGGTTACAACTTAAATTTTATTCCAAGGGGCTTCGTTGTTCGAGGGTCAGCGTCAAGTTATAGGAATGCATCTTGTATAGAAAAACGGATAAAAAATTTTCGGTTCATGTAAAATATGTGCGTATGAATAGCGTTTCTTATGTTAATTGTCTAATAAGTTTTCTATTAAATGAATATTCTATGATTTTTAAAGATAGTTCGAAGAAAATTTTATAAACTCTGGCTTAACATCAAGGTGTGTGTGTGTGTGTGTGTGTGATATAGATACATGTCTCTCGACCAAATACGTATGTATGTGTTAATGTAGTATATATAGCCAGAGTATGGGGACTGATCAATATTTGAACGTGTTACAAACGGAACGACAAAATCAATATACCTCCCAAGTTGACGGTGGTGGACAAAACAAAGACAGCAAACAACAACGCAGCGGCAGTCTGACGTTTTGTTTGTTGGCTGTAGATACGTACATACTTAAATACTTACATTTGTACATACAGATCCATACAAATACACGTATGTATGTGTGTATGTAGCCTATAATCGTATTTGTATACAATATTCGTCGTACAACAGTTCTGACTGACGGCCCGGCTGGCTGGTTCTGTGTACTCTGGCTCTGAGTATAAATTGTGTAAATGCTACGAAATGTGGGAATGAAATTCAACAACAAAATACGAAAAAGAAAAACCCAAACTAATGAATGTTCAGAAATAAAATGAAAAAAAAAAAAAAATCACATTTCTGTTGTAAATATTAAAACCATGGGTAGATACTTTTTCTGTTGTTGCTGCCGCCGCTGTCGCTCGTTTAAATGGTTTGGGTTTTTTTCCTACTTAGTCAGGGTACACTGTTGTCGTTCGTATTGCTACTAATACATGCGAGTTCATTGCTGTTGTTCAATTTCGAAAAAGAGAAAGACTTGTGGGTTGAAATAAGTATGAAAAAGATTAAAATACACACACACACACCGACACAAGAGCGTTCAACAACAAAAATAATAATAAAAATTCAACAGAACGTACTTTTTCTTTGTAGTTTAAAATATTTAAGACTTTAACATTTCGAAGTAGCATAATCTTTACCTTGTCTGTTCCGTTCATCCATCCGTCCGTCTGTCTGTCTGTGTGTCTGTTCCCACTATCTTTTCGCATGTACTCACTCAACAGACAACAACAACAGAATGAACAACAAACATTTCAGAGCGAGTATGAATCAGTAAAATTCTTTAAAACAGAAAATTTGCCGTTTTTAATACCCAAGTGTGTACGTAAGTAAGTACCTACGAATATATTCTTTCAGTTCTGAGCAAAATAAATTTTATAAATTTCAGTCAGCAAGTAACTTTTTGCTACGTTCGGTTTATTGTTAAGAGAAGGCACATAAAACTCAAAACTGAAAACTGAAAAACGAAAAATTCCTTTGGCATTGCCAAAGCGAAATCAACGTGAAATGTGACTAAAATCATTTTTTCAAATGCGAGCGCATTAGCATGCCAGTCATTTGGTGGCATTGGAGCTGAAAATTTGAAAAGAGCTAGAAGTTGAGAAAGACTATGTTTTTTTCTTTTCTTCTCTTTTTGCGATGTTCTCTTTGTTTGGCTTGAATTTGCATTTGTAATTGAAAACCATTCCCGGGTCCCAATTGATAATTAATTATGTTTTGAAATTCTATTGGAATATCTGAATTTTCTAATGTGGAATGCTTCTGTAATGGAATATTGAGCGCGAATTTAGATCTTATATCTAATAATTAAAAACTAACGTAAGTAGGTATGTAAGTATGTATATGTCATACAAACATACTTACACATACACACATCTGTATATGCGATTGTAAAGGACTTGTAGGGAAATTCATGTAGATAGGATTGTATATGTAACAATTTTGACTAATGAGTATCTGAACAATCACCTCTTGCACGATAATTGTGTTATGATGTTATCCATAATGTATGTTTATATGCCTATCTGCATCCAAAATAAATTGTACTTTACAAGTACATTAGTGTCATAATTCTAAGTTCTACAAGCACAAAATTGTTCTTAACTTATTCCTCGATTATAAATATGTATGCCCTACCAAAAATAAAATAAAACATTGAATTAAAACAGTTATAAATAAAAAAGATTAAATATGTAGCTGTATTCCCTCCTTTTTTGAGATCACTTACGTAGATGGAATCATGGAAAATGGACAAATGTTTTTCCATTTCTTATAGGTGGTGACGTTCGCATACCGATTTTCCCCCTAATAATTGCAAAAGTTTCGCTATCAGGCACATGTCTGGAGCAT